>LUCG01055437.1:0-10361 GCA_001633085.1 Carthamus tinctorius | reverse complement strand
TTTCGTTATTTTGATCGTAAAATTTGTTAAACTGTTATTTTACGTTTGTGGATTAATATGTATTATTAACCCAAATATACAATATTTAGATCTCGTTTTTTAGCATTTGTTTTGTCGGGTCAGTTTGCCCATGGTTTATTGTTTTTAAACAATTTAGGACCATAAATCACTTGGTAAAATTACGATCTCATTAACCAAACAATCCCAAGACATAATCCATTTCTTCATGCACATCATTGAGTTATTTACAACAAAATTATTTAACTCAAGACTAGGAACATACCCTAGATGCTATCTGGGGGATTGTTTAGTCCTAGATTTTTCATATTCCTTTTTTATTTTTGACTTCAATTCTTTGCTTCAATGATCTATTCATTTGTTCCATGCTATGGCTTTTCTCATAGTAAGTGCAAGCGTTGACGGAATGGATGGTCGATTCAAGAAATTAGGGTTTAACTTTGGTACCAATATTATAAGGAAAGCAAATCGTGTAATGAAGAAGATAGAAAATACAAGATTTGAGAGAATAGAAAGGGAAATCAATTTTATTATCAAGTCTAAATGAATCTTTTACAGATTACTATTTATATCAATACAGCTTGATAGACCTTGTCCCTTATTACTTATTTAGCGGGGCAAAAATATCATAACTTCTAATTTTACTTTCATCTATATCTTCCACCCAATCCAAAACTCTGGTTCTTGAAGGCATGTACAATAATCTTGACAAGCAAAATGCAGATATCAAGTAGCAAGTAAATTGATCATTTTGGGTCAACCCCAAAAGGGCATAAATATGTATATTACATCTTTTCAAATACATAGATTACTATCTACCGATCTAAAAGATACACGAACCGATGGTTGTCAAACAGGATATGTGACAAGAAACAAATAGAATCAATTTGGCATGGCAAGACTTTTCTCCAGACTCCAATCTCATTCTGTAACTTGAACTGTGTTGGAATATAAAATGAGGTCAAACACTGCAAGTCATGCTTCCTACATAATATATTATAGCATCAATCAGAAGAGACACCAAGCAAAACAAACAAATGACCTGAAAATTGTCCAATAAGCCATTTTGCTTCCTTGATGGTTTACATACAGAATGGACTGTTATTTCAATGGATATATCTAAAGAGGTAGCTGGCAACATGGTTTTGACAATGTGCAAGACATAGTTAAAATAGTTAACGATCAGCACCCAACTCGGAATTTGCCTAATTATTATCAGTTGAAGACCATAACTTTGCCATTTAGCATGTCAATTAACTTTTCTTCGTGTCATTTTGTTTAACTTCCAGTTGGCAGCGCCCATGAAAGGAGCCGAAGAGTTATGCACATTAGTTATGTTTTCCGTCTACTAGCTTTTTAAAAATTAACAAATATATGAAATGTGGCTACATACAAATATACCTTTATGTGGTGCTTCTCTCAACGCCTGGTATGGGGAGGTCCTATACTACTGCTGCAATACATCATTAGTCACCACATGGAGAATCCTCCATCTGAGATGATGAAGGTTTTTCTGCTACAAAATGGAGGGAAAAATGAATTAGCGCAATCTTCAGATTTAAAAGGTTACTATATTTATGCCCTCGGAAGAACTCACTGTGAAAAGTAACCGACTCTGGAGAAGCCAAATCCTGATTCTCTCCTTCACCAAATGTGATCTTGCTTCTTTTGTGAAATTGGCCATCAACAGCTGAAGGATCCTCTACACTTTTCCAGCGACCCTTAGCACGATCTCTAATGGACTAAAATATACAAAAACGGTTACAATCATAATATTTTCATCGTCATGCAGTCTAAAGAGTTGGAAAGAAACATGAAACATGCATCTGAAGCCAAAAGATTATAGACTGCTAAGCATTTTGTAAGCCAGAAAAACAATTTAAAATTAGCCTTACAAGAGAGCCAAGAAAAGAGACAAATGCGTAACCAATTTTACATGAATGAAGTAAAGATTGTGAGTTTGTTTTTCACTTGCCTTTTTTCGCTCGGCATCACTTTTTCTATATAGCAGTGAAGGCAATAAGACGTTGGTTGTGGTGTGTGACACCAGCGTTCCACTCATTTTTGTTTCAACCAAGTACTTGGCTCCGAAGTTGGCTAGAACATGCAGCCTCTGCAAGATGCTAGATACATCATGAATCTAAGTATAATGAATTAACAAATAATGCAAGAAAGACCACAAAACTTACAGATGTTTTCTGCACATCTAGTGCATCTTCAGCCCTCTTGATAGCATTAAATATATTATGCAACTTAGGAACGACTGTACAGATTCGATTCATATCATCATCTACAAAACAAGGGTTGAGTAGTGCCTGCAAGGTAAAAACAAGTGGGCTGCAAAAAGCACAGGGTGGGTTAGAAAAAGGACACAACAGGTATGATATCCATAGTGAAGTACACTTTGTTAACCCACTAACTTGCCTGAAAAAAGAACCAGATTTCTCTTCATATTCAGAATCTTCAGAGGGAAATTCAGTATCATGCGCAAGAATGTGTATTAAAAATATCACTGCGCACACTGGATCATCAGCCGCATCTCGCTTTACCACTGAAGTTCGGGGCACTTTATCTTGTCTGTGACGATTCCTTATAATTTCTGCCATATAGTTTAGTGACTAAGAAGAGAATGATATTAGAAAAAAAACATAAGAAAACACTAAGAAATGGTTAAACCAAGATTTGACATACATCATCTTTTTGTGAATCTCCTGAAGAGTCAGAAGCAGCCAATGCAAAAGCACATAAGTATTTACAATGAATGACATTATTCTTCAGAAGTTTGAACGTTTTCTTGAGGAACAATTGTCGTACCATAGAAGAATGGTCCTGAAAATTTAAGCTTCAGCATATATGAGAAAATAGCATAACTCACGGGACAAGATTTACAAGCATATTAACCCCAATGGGGCAGCCTACTGGTTAAGGCTTGGTGTTGGGGAAAAACCCACCCAAGTTCGAATCCGGGGGTGAGCAACCAGGGGCCACTGAGTATTAATCCCAGGGGAGCATGCTTTAGCTCTCGGTAAATTATAATGTGCACTTAATGTAATTATGAATTCAAATTAAGAGTATTGTACTCCAATAACAAAGAGGCAATGTACTACCAATTAAAATCCTAACGGAAGGGAGGACGTTAACCAACTAATTGTTTGGGCATCTAGTTGCACAACTACCTAGAGTATGCAACCACCCTGCACATTTGAGCTGGGAAGGGTGCAACACCCGCGAAATTTCAAGTTGCTTAATTCTAATTAACTTTTTATCATGTTGGAAAACTTGGAATTCAAATTGGGATCAAAAAACACAAAAACGACAAAAAAGAGCAAAAAGAAGGCCTCGCGCGACCCAGGTCACATAAGCCTTCATCTGATGGTTTTTGGGTGCAAGCGATTTCATGCGACCTAGGTCACGGCAAGGTCGCTTGGGGCATCTGATGGGCTTAAAACGTGATTTTCAAGGTTTTCTTCATTTGGTCAAAACTTTCTCATTGCTCATCAGATTGGAGTGATTTCAGAGGCTATGGTTTTGTGTTTTGAAGCTCTTCAAGGGGAGGACATAACGAATTAAAGATTTCCTGGTTATTTGGGGTTCCTAGAAGTTGGAAGGTAAGATATAAATCTTTGTTTCTTGACCTAGAGTTTGGTTTTATGCATCTCCAACCCCTCCTTATCCTCTTTGTGGTGTTTTACTAAAGTTTTGGGAGTACGAAAGGTGTTCTTGAGAGTTCCACATCTTAAAATTGGGTGCCTAGCTTGAAGATCTCAAGTCTTCACCAAAAGAAGGTTAAGATTTGAGGTACAAACCTAGATTTAGCATAAATCTAGCAAGGTGAGTTCTAGTTGCTTTGCAAAACTATATACATGTCAACGTTCCTCTATTTTGGGTTTTAAATACATAATCACGGGTTTGTTTCACATTTGAAGATTTTGCGAATATTTGTGCATTTGGGTATATTGAGTTAAGAAATCTTTATAGAGTGTGTACATTGTATTTATTGGGTGTTTTGGATATTTGAATGGTTTGGGAAAAAATGTTATTTAACTTTTTAAAAGATGTTTTGGATTTATAAGAACCTTATTGGATTTGTTAAACGAGTTAAATGGTTTATTCACCTTGATTTCGGTCAAATGTTATTTTAGGATTTTACCCAACTTATGAACTTCTAATGGTCACATATTGGTCCCTTTCAGATGACAAATATATAAATCGTAGATAATTGCCTTTTTTGGCTTGGTGAGGATTTTGAAAATACAAACCATACAGTTCTTGGCCTTTGGCTATTATATTTCAATGAAGTGATGGTTTATAGACCTATTCATGATATAGGTGTCATGTACTGTTTAAATATTGGAAATTGTGCCTTGTCAGCTTTAATGGTTTAGATTCACATCTGAATTAGTCAATCTTTTATGGGGCCTATTGTCTTGATTTTAACTTGAATGAGTTTTGGGGAAACTTGTCTGAATTTGATGGCTTAATGTGGAGCCTAAGATACTAATGCATTAATTGCATATTTGTTGGACATGATTTGAGTGTGTTTAACCATACAATTGGTTTCATGTAACTTCAGACTGTAATCTAGTAGATCCATAGGCACGTGAGTCATACATATTGATATTTGAGTAGCCGATATTGCAGCTATCGATTCAACTCCGAGACCGTAGTGGCATTACAGAGAGGAACCTGTGTGGGTTAGACTCCGGGGCCGTGGGTATTACGAAGGTGATCTCTTGTTGAGTCGGACTACAGGACCCTAGGCATTACGATGAAGACCTCCTGAGAAGTCGGGCACCAAAACCCATGTTTAGGCTTTGGCCTAGTAGAGTTGACACTAAGGTGCCGTTTGTTTACCTCTTAACAGCTCCATTAAGAGACAGTCTCTGAATCGTTAAGAGATGCATCCTGTTTGGCAAAAAGATGGACTACCTCTTAATGGTTCAAAAACCCTCTGAATGATTTTGTATCTTGGACGTCTCTTAACCATTCAGAGTCCTTATTACATACTCAACAGTTACCAAACCACGATATTTCATTTTGCACCATATCATAAGAGCCTCTTAATCATCTTGACCACTTAATCATCCAGCACCAAACCATTCAGTAACTGCCAAACAGCCCCTAAGTCATTAGAGGTATTTTAGGGATAAACTAGTATGGAGTCGGGGCCTATGACCATTGGCTTGTAGGTGCAATTCTATGGTGTGTGAGTAGCTGTTAAAGTCAAGGGTGTTGCGGAGAGGAACTCGTGTTTCAGAGAGGAACTTGTGTGGGTTAAGTCGAGCTTCAGGTTAGGTATTGCGGTGGAAACTTTAGAGAAGTTAGACAATGGGACCGTGATCTTATGGCACTGCCTGCTACTGGTAACATTGACACACAGTTTACTTTGTTTTTGCCATAGTCAAGGGATAGGTTTCCCCTGTCACTAGAAGTCGTTGCTTTGGGTATCTAGTCTATCCATGCGCTTGGGATTTTGCAAAATAAGTCTTTTATACTTATTTTGAAAGGCGAGTTTGGATATCATTTTTATTTAAAGCAAATGTTTAGTTATTGGGTCTCATTTTAGAAACATTTAGTTAAATACTATTTTAAATAAAGGATTATTGTTTAAAGAGAACTCTTTAGGTCTTACTCTTTCATGTTTATGGGATACAATTGTTTTAACTCACTAGGCGTTAAGGCTAACACTTTTCTTATCAAAATGTATAACAAGTCTTAGAGGGATCTAAGTGGCGTATGCAGCTTTGTAGAGGTTCCCATAGGGTGGCTGACGGACGTCATTTAGTACTATTAGTAACACCCAACTTGTTCTTATTTTGTTTGAGAATTACACAGTTCGTTTAGAACTCTGATACATACATTATTCCCATTTTGGGTAAACTTTATGTTTTTCGGTATTAAAGTTACTTTGAATTGAAGAAGTTTTACAGTTCTAAATTTTCTGCTACTTCCTAATTTTAGGAATGTTACAAAGAGGATAATGAGCCACAAGCAAGAGTACATATACACAGAAGCAAGTTAAAGGCGTCTATAGTTGTCGACTACTTTTAAATTCTCTACGTTGAAGTATACTTTAGTTTCATCATGTTTGTTACTTTGTTTTGTTACTGGTTCTCTTAGCCTTTTCTAATTCGGAAATTCTCTGCTTTGCTTGTGGTAATGATTTATGGAACTTAAAGACCATAAAACGCTTGCAAAACGAATCATCACACATCTGGGATAAATAAGCTGAACAATGGCAAGATGTTGTAAAACCTAAATCTTATATGCATACTCCTAAATGGCTAGCTAATATGTGCCGGTGGAAGAGGGATGTTTTATAAAGTACTTACTAATTAAGGAAGTTGTGTAAGGATTAAACCTGAGCTGTAGTTAAGAGATGGAATCAGAACTTTGTTAGAAAATGGGTTTGATAATGTTTCCTTATGTTCATCCTTGCCCGTGGTCCATCCATTTTATTATTTATTTAGCATTTTGTGCAACTAATACATTGTGAACATACCTTACATCTTTTAGTCATGATTGTTGGTCCAGAACTAATCAATAACAACACAGATAAGATATCACTATATACATCAAATTGGATAAACCTACAAAGATTTATCCAAGTTCTAGGCTGAAATAACATTGATTCTTTACATATTTAATACGTATATAAACCAATAAAGATTCAAACCTTGGCTGTCAAGACTGTGAGGCGGTAAATATGTGGTGAAATATGCGGATCCCACATTTGTGAAAGTCGAAGAACAGATGTAGCAGCAGCTAATCTTAGATGGTCCAAGTCAGTTTCACTGTCTTACACAAAAGCATGTAAGAATCAAGAACATTTTCATATCTTCCATCGAATAAAATAAACAGAGAAAAGCCGACTATGGGAGTAATTTAAACTTGACAAATTATGCATGCAAGAATGATCAATTATCGAACACTGCAAGCTCTGGTTATTCTAATCCCACTACAGTTCTAGTGAGGTTACTTTTAACCATAGGTCTAAAATAGTAGATGTTAAAATCAAGGGACTTCTTTTGGTTTGGGTGTTCTCTATTTGGTTTCACCACTTTATAGCTTTATTTCCTGATATTATTGCAGATAACTAGTTTGCCATTAAAGAGTTATTGTTGCACCCTTACAAGCTCAGGTCCATGTTCAGGTAGCACCCTTGTAAAGAGTATATCAATTTCATTTGTCAGACAATATCCCACTCTCTAAACTCATTATTAACACTCATTTTCATCTCAGCATAGCAGTGAATGACTGTTTACACCAATAGGCATGTGACTGCACCACTAGAATGCTTACTAATAGGGCTCAATGTGACTTCGCGACTTAAATCAAAAAAAGAAATGAGACCCTCTATGAATGTCTGATAGCAACAATATAATAAATACAATTCAAAACTGAAGTAGGCTAAAGTTGGCAGCTTATAGAGAGTAGAATTATTAAATAAGCTATGATAAGTCATGCATTAGAGCTTGAGAATGATATTTAGAAGCAGGACCACTTCAATGTTGTTCATTTCCATGAGAACCATACCCGGAGAGCGTGCGTTTAGAAACCTTGGTCCTCTGAAGCAACGGTGATATAATGCCAAGTACTTCATCAACTTGACGAGTAACACCGGCACGTTGATGTGGCAAAAAGCTTTTGATGAGTGCTTTAAGCCCAAAAATCTGAAAGGGGAAACATTCCAAACACCAACTTTATGAAGCTACAGGGATATGTTAAAAATCATGGAAATGACTACCATAACATGGTCAAAACTATTATGTCATACAAATTCTGCAATTCACACAATAAACTTTGAGCCTTTAACAGAACTCTATCCAAACAGAGAAGTCACGTGGAGACAAGAGTTGGCTTGTACAAAAACATTCTAATCAAAACTAAGGGGCCATATCATTTACCAAAAACTTACCGGTAAGTGCTTACTAGGTCACTTACCTTACTGAATGAACATGGTGAGGACCAGGAACCTTACCCGGTAAGAGCAATGGCAAAAGACTGCAAGTCTTACCCGGTAAGTGAGGGTGACAACTGACAAATCTAACCCGGTTAGAGCTTACAGAGTAAATTGTTGCATACCGTTTTGATGGATTAGAATCTTACACGGTATGATAAGTGATAATGTTAACCAGTGTTGTAAAACTCGGTTGACTCAGCCGAGTACTCGACAATCGGGCATCCTCCTTGGCGATTTAGGCTTACTCGGCTAGATTCCACGGTAATCGGCCAACTCGGCCCAACTCGCCGAGTAATCGGCCAACTCGGGCCAACTCGGTCCAACTCGGTCAAGGCTAAAAATTAGGTTTTAATGAGAAATTGGGTCATTTTCTTTTATTTCCAGAAGCCGACACAGAAGAACCCCAAATCAGAACCCAAATCGCCCTCAAATCGAACCAAAATCGGCCAAGTAGTTGCTCCATGTTCAATTCTCCACACCACAGGTTCGATTCTTGTTGTCTCTGGTTCGATTCTTGTTGTCCTCTGATTCGATTCTCAAATAGCCCTCAAATAGACNTGGATAATTATATATATAATTATAAAATTTATATATAAAAAATCTCAATCCGAGTACTCCCCGAGTTGGCCGAGTACTCGCTACAAGGGGGTCGGCCGACCTAGGACCGAGTCGCGAGTTTTGCAACCTTGATGTTAACTCCAACCTGTAAGTGCTTACCGGGTAAGTTTTTAGGCAAACCACCCCTAAACCTACACACAGGCTCCCAGTATATGCAAAAAGTACTGTGAGAATATGTGAAACCCCCAGATTACTCTCCAAAAAGAAACCTCAACGAGAGAAAGGAGGTTCCAAGATATATAAATAAAAAATCTAAAATCACACTGAACAACTCGAACAAGTTCTTCCCTTCAAATGTTTGGATGACACAAACAACTAGAGTGCAAAGCAGGCAGCAATCCTTTTGCATGAGTGGCAATACAGGAAAAAACCCAATCAGTTGCACAAGAGAAAATAGCGAAGCAGAAACAGATGGAATTTATCAAGCTAAGCATCCAAGGAGAGTTGGGTAAGAACTATGCAGCAGACGTGAAAAAACAAATAAACTGAATCAGAGACAACACCATGTATCAGAGACAAATTTGTACAAATCCAAGTATCTCGAAGAAGCAGAAAAAATCCTTGAAGAACAAACCAAGCCACATGTTCATGAACCCAGAAAAATAAATGTGGCCAATTAACATTTTAGCAACAAGCCAACAATATGATGATGGAAAGTCCAAAACAGCCAAACCCAGCAATTCAGCAAATAGAGAGTACACCCATAAAGTCATGCAACTCAGATGAAATAGTCAAGAAGACTGCTCAACACTAAAACCAATAAAAAAGGGCGTAGAAAAGAAACATGAGCAGATTCATTTTAGCCAAACAGTCTATAACATAAACTTAATATCTGCTGAAGATGTATCTGTTATACCCCGGGTTACTGAAGTTTATGTGTTCAGTCAATTAGTCAAAGATGTTTGGTTGGTTTAGTTAGTCAATTGTTTGAGTAGGATTAGTTGAGTCGGTTACTGGTTTGATTAGTATAAATAGGTGAGTTGAGAGATGGTTAGGCATTCTGTTTTGACAACTTGTAAACTGAGTTTCGGCTCTGTGGGAGAGAACAAGCCTCTCGAAAGCTTGTAACTGTTTTTTTCGTTCAATTTCAATACAATCAGCCGGCTAGATTCAGCCGGTGTATACCAGCATCCAATAAAACTGATGTTCATAAAATTATGTAGTACAATGGAGTAAACAATAAAATGGCCTAAAGCTTGGACTATGCTGAAAAAACCCTTTACGTAAAAGCTATGAAGAAAAAAATAACTCTCCTTAAGATTATAAAAAATATATACATATATAACGTGTGCATATAAATAACTATAGATATATATTAGCAGACAATGCTAAATACATGTGTGGTAATCAAAGTATAAAGCAACAACCTGATGTAGCATCTATTGTTATTGATTTTTCAGATTCTTAGGTCCACAGAGACCTCCTTGTTGTGTATTATGATAAGGGAGACAAGATGATCAAGTATTTGAGCATGAGATTACATCCCAAGCTGGGGAGGGTGATTAGAAGAGAGCAAATTGTGATGGTGAGCTGATCATAATGGACAAGCAGCAGCTCTCAAAGAGAACTAAAGAAGATAATTGACAACGTGGTTATGATCTACCCTCAACGGTTTGATGAACTCACAATTGAATCAGTACGGAATTTGAACAGAAAGTGAGCGGTTACAAGAGATTTCCAGGCACTTTGAGACTGTCGGATGTCTCCCAAGGCTCTCGCTGAAAACACACACTAAATTGAACCATAAAAAACCTAATGATCT
>LUCG01055403.1:1636-29054 GCA_001633085.1 Carthamus tinctorius | reverse complement strand
GACCGGATGAGTGGTGGAGATCACTTCTCTACTTCGCATGTTTTTAGCACTTCTCATTTGAACTTTTCTCTAAAATTGTATGTGTAAATTAATCTGTCTAGATCCGAAAATGTTTTTGTTGGAGAAAAGCTTTTTCATAGATGGAAGAAACGTATTCTTTAATTAGGAGTGACATGTTTAAAAAAACTCTATAAAGCGCTCCCTTAAAAGCTTACTAAATAAGTCACTTATTCGTATACCATTACCAAACAATCATGTATATCTGACAGAATAAACTATTAGTCTTTTTAAACTCATTAAACTACTATCAAACAATGGAATAGTGGTAAACTGTTTACGAACTTATCTTCATGAATAAAAAAGACAACAATATGATTAGAAACCGTAATTTAAAAAATATAAGGACGAAAATCGTAAGTTTAACAAAACACATGGACTAAAATAGTAGTTTAGTAAGTATGGTAAAAATCCCTTTTCAACAAACAACACCTCAAAAGATTCCACCAAAATCCAAAAACCATGGGCGACGATCGCATAGAATTGGTTTTAGTTGATGGGGGGAGTAGGTAGGGTATGGCGGACATATATATTAGTATGAGAAATCATGGGTTGCAAAAATAAGCTAGTCCATCCAAATATGTATCAGAAACTAGTTTTTTGAAACGCTATTTTACGAAGCTTATGAGAAGCTTTTTGTAGCTTTTTCCAATTATACCCTTATTAATATTAATTATTAAATTCAAATATACCCTTTTTGGTCATTTTACATACTTATAAAGCTAGTTTTTGCCAAACATAATTTGTTCATAAGCTAGCTTATCAACTACTAGCAAGCTTATCAATCAACAGCTAGCTTATCAGCTACCAATGATTCTATCCCCAAACATAGCCTATATCCATTTTAATCAATGATTCTATCCCCAAAATGGAGAATCTGTTGGAGTATAATAATATTTTTTATAGAGATTTTGGATTTTGGTTCTCCATTTTAGAGATTTTTTAGAGAATCTGTTGGAGATGCTCTAAGCTAGTCCATCTAAATATGTATCAAAAGCTAGCTTTTTGAAACGCTATTTTAAAAAGCTTATGAGGAGCTTTTTGTAGCTTTTTCCAATTATACCCTTATTAATATTAATTATTAAATTCAAATATACCGTTTTTGGTCATTTTACATACTCATAAGCTGGTTTTTGCCAAACATAATTTGTTCATAACCTAGCTTATCAGCTACTAGCAAGCTTATCAACCAACAGCTAGGTTATCAGCTATCAGCTAGCTTATCAGCCAGTTTGCCAAACATAGCCTATATCTATTTTAACCTATCCATCCTCCTACCCACTTCATCGTTTGACAAATGTTAGAATTTAGGAATGATATGACGTAAGAGAACGACGGAAGTGGGTAGGAGGATGTGGTAGGCTAAGAAGGCAGGAGAAAATATAAATTCTTTATTAGTTTACAACCAAACACTCCAACTTTGACCTTTGGATTCATCAACTACTCTATTTCTGTCTCATTTCACCCACTTCATCCCCCATCCATCCATAAACCTTCCAGTCCATCTGCTGGTATGTGTGTGTGTGTGACCTTGGTATTCTATATATACATGCATCTTGATTCTTTGCAGATCTATTCAACTGAACTTGTTCTTCGGTTTTCCTCTTAGTTTCAGGTGTGTGGAGGACGAATTTGAGCGAGAGGTACTGCCACTTTTCTATTTTGTATGTACTTTCTGTTCGATTATAAGAGAAATTACGAGTTGCATGTATTAGTGCTGAAGAAAGCTGCTTCTGATTGAGTGATTCGTGGTTATCCTACTATGAAATTGGGACATGGATGATATATGTGCATTGGGGGTTTTTCTTTTTCTTTTTTTAATATGATAATAATCAGTGTGTCTTCTTCTTCTTCCAAGATGTGGATTTGATCTCATAGTTCAACCTAACTTTACATCTTTATGAAATTTAACATGCATCTTGTAACATCTCGCCTACCTCAACAACAATATTGTCCGCTTTGCCCCACTGGCTAACGGTTTTGTTTCTGGCGACCTGGTGAGGACTTCCTAGGAGGTCACCCATCCTGGTACTACTCCCACCCTAGCACGCTTTACTGCAGCGTTCCAAGAACCTGCAGTCCATGTAGCCCCAAAACGCGTTGTTGTTAGGAAGGCCAAGATATTACTTATAACACCCGGCATCACTCCTGTCCACGGCTAATATGGGATATGCCTAAGGTGTTACACATATAAACTTTCCACAAGATTTATGCGTTGTCAAGGGTTTATGATCTCCCTTTGCGTTGCATTTGTGAAGTTTAGGTTATAGAACAGGCAGAAAATTGATTGGATGGAAATCTGGATTGAAGGTTTGAATCCAATAGTGTTGTGGTTTGGATAATGTGTATGCTATATGTTTATTTATGTCACCTTTCTCCCAAACTTTTGTTTATTAAATTTTATTTCTTTCAAGTTACTCACTTTCCCTTTTAGCTGACCTCTTTAGTTTCTTTTGCTTGCATTTCAAGTTTTCAACATATCTTGGAAATGAAGAAAACAGACAAGTAAATTGTCACAACTAATTTGTATCTGCTTAATCGTTACAAACATGTTTAACAGCTTGATTTTAACTAGGTGTTTTGCAGTTTAGAACTTATAGCTTCTTGGGGGTATTTGTTATCATATAATACAGATAAACTTGTATATAGAATATCATCCAACTATCTTGAAAGGATGTTTCAAGAAAGAGCACACTGTACTTGTGTAGAATCAGTAATGCATAATATGCTTCTGGTTCATCAAAGAATGTGGAAATTTAAAGCTCTCAAGCAGTTTCTATTTATCATACCAACGAATGCTCTTTTGTAATTGATTGCAGCACATAATAGCAGAATTAGGTTCTTTGTGTATTTGCTGAGCAATGGATTTCTTAGAAGTGCCTGATATCCAGCTTGGCTTAGCTGTTGTTGTCGTTACTGTTGCTGCTTACTACATTTTCACCAAGAAGCCTAAAGGTTCATCAAAATCTCAATTTATGTCACTATTCTTCTATGTATTTTATTTCCATTGACCCTTTTCTTTAATATCGATGATATTAAAAACCTAACATTTTGGTCATGGGTTCCATCTAATCATCTGTGAAACTGAAACATAAGCTGGTGTGTTGTCACTAGGGTGCTTAGATCCTGAAAATTTTAAGGAATTCAAGCTTGTGAAGCGCACACAGCTTAGTCATAATGTGGCAAAGTTCAGATTTGCTCTTCCTAAACCTACTGCAGTGCTGGGACTTCCAATTGGACAGCACATTAGTTGCCGGTATATCAAACTAGCCTCTCAATTACAGATTCCCTACCTATATAACTCTCTTACTCTCTATTTTGGCTGAAGAAATGATACACATTGAGTTTTGACATCAAAGGTCAATTTTCACTAAACTTGACATGAATTTGAAAACTCCCAAGAAAAACTGATATAAATTATAATGAACCTTGTAGCATTTGGCACACAGGAAAATCTTGGTTTTAATTGTAACAAATGCACATAAATTTGAATTTGCAAAACAATACTTGATCTCAAAAATCAAAGTGTATCTTTGTTTGATCAAAAACAGATTGTCTAGTAAAGATCTGCTTTTTGCAAGCACGTCACTGAAAGATGGCATGTTTCCTTTTACCAATCAATTTGCTTGTTTTGTTCTTCATCCTTTAGGGGTAAGGATAGCCAAGGTGAAGAGGTTATTAAACCATACACACCAACCACTCTGGATTCTGATGTTGGATACTTTGAGTTGGTTATTAAGGTACATATCCAAAATCTTCAAAATTTCTTGTTTACACTTGTCATTTATTTGATCTATGCAAGTTTTGGCTTCATATAAATAATCATAATGCTTTGTGTAAATGTAGATGTATCCACAAGGTAGGATGTCCCACCACTTCCGAGAGATGCGTGAAGGTGATTATATGGCTGTAAAGGGACCTAAGGTATATTAACTCATGCATGAGCTTGTGGCAAGAGTCGATTCATATTCTTGCTATGTACTTCTATTCTCTTTTTTAGTTAGGTATTGTAGAAAAATATGGCTATGTAGGGTTAGTTTCTACCTTTTTCTTTATCTTTTATATTTTTCTTTATCTGGTCATCCACGTGTGATTGTCATGCACCTAGGTATTTGTCCTGCTACCGGTTTTTGTCATATGGGAAGACATTTTGCATTACTTCAGAAAACATATTTGTGATATGTTGACATAGTACATGATTTTGTAGAATTACTACAAGGTAGAAAATATACAAAAAATTTAGCAGACTACTTAACTTTATTGTTAAAGTTAATTGATTATTCTAGACCATTTTAGTCTTTCTTCTTGTTGTTTGTTGTGCTTGATTGCTCTATTTTCCAAGCATTTCTTCCTTGCCCAAAATTTTCTCAAGCTCTCCATTAGCTCTTTAAAATTTCACTTCTTTCCAATTTTACTCTAACTTTCAGTTTTTCTACAAACTCCCCTGAAAATTCTTTGCAAAACCTTTTTCTTCATAACTTTTTACCAAGTCAGCAGTCTTCATGGAAACAACCTCCCTACTCCTTGGGGTAGAGGAAACGCCTCCATACATCTTACCCTACCCTGTGTGGGATTTACTGCCTTTGTTCGGTTGGTTTTATCTTATAACAATAGCTATAACATAGATACCAAAAAGTTCCATCAAATTCATCATTTTCTTACCTTGGGATTTGGCTACTCTGGCTGAAAGTCAATCACTGTATCAAAAAAGACATTATCTCCAAACGTTTTTGCTTACAATGGCCTCTTCTCATGCTGCTCATATGTTGGCAAGTGACACTGCAGTATTCGATGAAGTTAAAGCACACAAAGTATTGGGTAGGTATATGAAGGAATACTCGGTATTGTTGTTGACATGTGTTCATATTGATACGTTGACCTAGGAAATTCTGTCATGCTAGTTATCCCACATGTACAACTGTAGCTAGGCTTTGCCTTTATGGGTTGTCCATAAAGTAGGCATGGATTCCTCATTCACATGATAACATAAGGTGGTGAAGATTAGAATTAAAAAAAAAACAATGGCTGTTCATATATATGTTGCCAAAGAAAGTAAAATGGACCAACAGGGAACTTACTTTGCCAAGAAGAAATCAATAGGTTGAATTTGGTTTGATGTAATGAATGAGCTATAGTTGATCTACATTGACATAATCCATACAAATATGTAAAAACAACCACAACAAAGATAGCTCTTTAAAGTTGTTAATACATATATTGCTGAGGACCCCCTAAATACGCCTTGAGCTTTTAACAACTTTCTTTGGATATGTTTTTGGCTTATCTTGCCAATTGAGCTCTTGTTAAATTTATCTAGTTGTTTGGTAAGTGTTATGCACCCACTACCGATCTTAGAAGCTTAACTTACCTTGAAAGTTGTCAATTATAGGGGCGTTTCAGTTATGAACCTGGACAGGTGAGAGCATTAGGAATGATTGCTGGGGGTTCTGGCATTACTCCAATGTTTCAGGTGTTTATTTGTTTTTGAACCCTAACAAGTTTGAGATCTTTGGTTTCAAAATAAGCTAATTTTATTTGTCGTGTTTATAATCCTAGGTTGCTAGATCTATTCTAGAAGATTCTACAGATAGGACGAAGCTGCATCTCATCTATGCTAATGTCACATCTGAAGACATCCTTCTTAAGGCAAGTAATTATATTTTCTTGTTGCTTATATTTAATTATCTTCAGCTAGACTGCTGATGTCTTGGTGAACCTATACCTTTCAATGAAAGTTCATTTATCCATGAGCCAATGGGCATCTGGAATGAATTGCTCTTGGCCCTAATAGAGTTTGTATGATTTACAAACTGGGGATCTTCTCGGAAACAACCTCTCTACTGAGGGTGGAGGTAAGGTTTGCGTACATCATACCGTACCCAGAACCAGGATTAACTGCGTTCGCTTGTTCTGGTCTGGTTGATTTTGGTTTTTGATTTCTTGATGTCTATATTACTGCACAAAGCATTGTGTAACTGTTGGTTTATGATTGTTTGAAGTAGACCTAATGGGCTTAAACGGGCCTAAATAGACCTAATAAATGTAAAATCTCTCACATCTTAAGTGAGTCTCACCATAACGCATTTCACACTTTTGTTAGACCACTTAACGACGTGAGTTGGACACCTCAAATATAAATATTTGTATGTAGATACATATAGATGTGTGCGTGTATCATTCAGTGGAAAGTACCCATTTTTGGTTATGAACCGGGGGGGGGGACAAAGGAGTGCGCTACACGTGTCCCTAGGTGTCCACATTCATCATGAATAATGAAGGTAAATATTTGTTAACTATTCATGATGAATGATACATCATGCATGATCCATCATCCATGATAAATTGATATACCATTCATGATGAATAACCGGTGAATGTATGGGACACGTGGCATGCTCTCCTTTATCCCCTAGTTTACAAACGAAAATGGGTTTCAACCTAACCTGTGGCATATCATTCATATGTATATGCATACATACACGTACATCACGTACGTGGTTAGAATGTTAGATAGATACTTATACGTCTATACATACATATACACTCTACGTTCTGTTGGTAAAAACATGCCTGGGTACATATGGGAATAACCAATGAAATTCCCATAAAGGTTAAGCCACAGTTTGATGTGTCATGAATGGTGGATTGTCACTTAGCTTTCAAGCGTTACATGTAACACTCTTCTCTTGTTTTCTTATGTAATTAACTCATCTGATGACTTTTTCAGGAAGAGCTGGATGCACTCGCAACTAATTATCCTAGCCGCTTCAAAATTTACTATGTATTGAATCAGGTATTTTCATATACCTTTGGCTTTGTCATTATAACTTATAGAGTTGTGCCAAAATGACTTCTACATACACATGTTTCTTTACCATATGAGCTGCAACTGCTGCTGCATACGCTTACAACCACTTTCACGAAAACATAAGATTTAACATTTAAGAACTCTCTTTTGACGAAATTCCTTCTCAAACCCTGACAAAAGGCCTGGGTTTTTCTGGCCTGGGCCTTCCAAGCTTGTTTTCAGGAAGAAAAAGAAGCCTGGGCCGGGCTTTGGGTGTGACAAAAAGCCTGAGTTTTCAGGCTTTTTCGTGCCAGGCCTTGAAAACAAATACTTGGTCTGATTGGGCTTTTTGGCCTGGCATGGGCCTGGGCCCGGGCGTACTAGGATAGTGGACCGCACTTTTTTTGGCCGGTACTTTTTGTGCATCTCAAGTTCTAACTATGCCATGTACTTAGCTTTATATGCCACATTGAAGTCTCTAATGTCTACATCTTTCAAATGTGTCTGGAGTTTAGAACATAACTGCTTGTGTTTAGGATGTTAGGGTAAAGCTTGACTTTTGTAAATTGATAGGTTAACTTATGCTTTTACCCTTATGCATTTTTGTGTCTAATTCTTGAATTTTAATCAACTTATATTTGTTTGCCTTTTTGATTGAGCAAATCATTATGGGTATGTGGGAAGTTCAATCAAATGTTAAAAGGCTATTTTCATTTAAAATGCAAGTATCAACTCCCAATATGAATGGCACCGTGCAAGAAACTAAGACTAGCAAATTTTATGCTGGTGGTCTAATCCCCGAGTCAGTCGAATCCTTAAGTTGCACCATCAGTGACCCATTTGCCCTTCAATTTGTATAGTCAAGACTCAAGATACACATTAAGGATCTTGTCGTTTGTGGTTTCTATATTTTAGTTACGCACATTGCCAATTGTTCGCTAGCCGAGGGTCTTCATGGAAACAACTTCTACGCCTTGGGGTACAAGTGGACAAATTGTTTGCTACAAGAGTCTACTCTTTATGAGATTATTGGTTTCGTTTGGTTTGGTTTTGTTTTGATAACATTGCCACACTGCAATGATACTAATTTATTTCTGGCCTCTCCTACACGAGTCCACATCTAATTTAGAGGGTCAAATCTAGTATTCACAAATTCAAACCGGATGCATAGTTTCAAAAACTTATATCTTGAGAAAGTTTAAACTCTAATAATTTATTTATTGTATATGTAGTTATCAGTTCCTTGTGTAAAAAGTTAAATTATCGCTTAGCCCATTGCACACTTTGACCCTACATACACTTTGACCTTTGGGGTAGAGGTCAGGTTTGCGTACCTCTGACCCTCCACGACCCCATCTTTTAGGGGAATATATTGAGCTCGTTTGGTTTGGTTTGGTTTGGTTTGGTTTGTACTGTTGTGAGTCTGTGTTTGTTTTGGGATGTAATACTTTTTGCGGTGGGAGTTACGACCATAGATGAACTAACAAATATCATGGGTTTATATTTTTGAAGCCACCGGAGGGATGGACCGGTGGCGTTGGCTTCGTTTCACAGGAAATGATCAAAGAACATTTACCTTTTCCGGCGTTTGATATTAAGGTACCTCTTCGTTGGATTTATTGGGTCTCTTAAGTTTGATTTTTCATTCAAATGATATGAGTTTGAAGAAAAAAAAGGTAGAAACTGAATACGAAACGAAAAATGAACCTGTTGCAGATCCTACGGTGTGGTCCACCTCCGATGAACAAGGCCATGGCTGCTCATCTTGAAGCTTTGGGATATGATTCAGAGATGCAATTCCAGTTCTAAATCTAAACATATTCTTGAGCTTTAGATTTTTCTTGTATTTGGGATCTTCATTGTTAATCGAATTTGAGCACTCTATTTGAATAAAATATTTCCCGGTAACCTTTTTTGAAACTCTTAGGCCTAATCGACTTTTGGACCCTGAAAATGCCGTTTTAAGCTTATCTTTTTTCGGATGTTTTAGCGTGTGTTTGATTGTGAAAAACAAAAAGTCCCTGAAAATGCCGTTTTAAGCTTATCTTTTTTCGGATGTTTTAGCGTGTGTTTGATTGTGAAAAACCGTTTTCATTTTCCTGAAAAATATTTCTAGAAAATAGAGTTGAGTTGAGTTTTCAGTTTTCTATGAAAATTTTAGAAAAAGTGCTTGGATGGAGTGGTGAAGTTTTCATTTTTGATTTTAAAAAATTAGAAAATATAGTTTAACTCCGCTAACTCCAATGCGGAAGACTTTATCGACAATCTAGATTCTCCATGAATCACTATATACCACTCTTTTCGTGTTTATATTGCTAGAACTATTCCCGACCAACGCCTGATGCACATGCCGACAAATAAAAAGGATTAGGCTTAAACGCCTAGTGAGTTCAAGGGTTTTAGAATTTATAAGACAGGAAAGATCGAGAAGAATATTATTTAAACCATAATTTCAATATGCAAATCGATTTGAATAAAAAACGATAACTTTTCCAAAACCATGAAATTCAAAATAAAATGCTTAAATAGAAATGCTCATAAAATTTGGGAAACCAAGCTCAAAACTCACACAAAGTAATATAAGGATAAAACCTAAATACCAACGCGTAAGAATATTTCCTTCATCCAAACCTCGATACATGGAGGGGATCCAATGAGTCAAAGTCATGAACGACATACATTCGCCAAGACCTAAATCAATCAAAGGGGTATAAATTCATTTTACATATACAGACTTTGACAACAACAGGGGTGATCCGTAACCGTTTAGAGTGGGGAGAACACAAAAGTACATCACTCATGTAACGTTAGCCGTATGACACTCCACTGCATAAAGGCCTAAGTGTCCCTACGACACCCTACCAGTCGCACTGAAAGAGACAACTGACCTTAGTGTCAAACTCACGTGAGTGGCACTCAAAGGCCCGACAACAATCTGGCCTACAACCAAGGCACTCAACCCGAATGGCGGGGGTCATAAACGCCCGTCAACCATGGACAACTCTCCCAACTCAGCCCTCCTAGTAAAACAATGGTAAGATAAAGATCATAAAACATGGGGTCCGGTCTAAATCTCACAACACCCAGTAGACCAAAAAGTAAAATTGACTTACGTACCTATGAATCCAATGCAACACAGCCTAAATTACATGACTACACAGGAATGGCTAAAGCATTCGAGCATGTAATTATCAACAATATGCAACCATGTGCAAATAGTTGTAACAAATACAAATCGTAAATTAAGACTGTTGGTCCCAAGTATATGACATTCAAGTAACAAGGAATTGTAGAGGGGGGGGGGTTGAATACAATTACACAGATAATTTTCACTTTTAAATTCTTTGTATTAAAGTAAATATTGAATTTACAAAGATTGTTGCGAAAATAGAAAAGAGATTAACCTAATCTAAACAATCTTAAGTTTTGACACTAAGCCTTCACTATGCACTAGTGAGATAATAAAGAAAAGAAAGAAGGATAGATAGAAGAAGGGAAATGACTCAATATGTAAAGAGCTAGAAATGATGTATTTGAAGAACACGCCCAAGGTCTCCATTTATACTGCATGCATTAAATGCATGGTAAGGTCACCTTTACACGTGTTGTGTTTTGGTGGACCTTGTGTACTATTTACCATTTTAATATACCACACATGGGAAGGCAGTATGGGAGGAAAGGTAAATGGTTGCTTTTGGGGGCTGATAAGTACAGAGGAAACAATGTTTAGAACGTTCCTTTTGTACTATGTCAGTAAAAGTATGATTGTTCTTTTTGTGCATTTAAGGTGATAAGACATTTGAGGAAATCTTCCGGAGCAAGCTTCTGATCAGCGACTAGAGGTCGCTGGTCCTTGAGGCATCAGCGTTTGCTGAAGCGCTGTTTTAAATATTTTATTCCACTTAAACCAACAACGATTCATTTAATTGGATTCATTATTTTAACAAATAAAGTTTTATGACAATAGTAAAGTAAATTAATTTATTTTAACCATATTCGGTCTGTTAATCTATTTGGATTAATATAATTTTTTTTGTGGCCTTATATGTTATTATCCTCATTTGTTTAAATTAAGACACGATTCAAAGTTTATTTAGGGTATGATATTTGCCAATATGGATATTTGAATATAAATAGATTTATGTTGTTTTAAGTCATTTATTTCTTATTAACCATATTTGTGATTAAAAGTCAAATAATCATTCATATGTTATGATATTTGTTTATTTATTTTAACCATATTCGGTCTGTTAATCTATTTGGATTAATATAATTTTTTTTGTGGCCTTATATGTTATTATCCTCATTTCTTTCATTTACTAAAATAAAATTCATCCATCCACACAACAATCTCAAAAGAAGTTCACAAACACTTCAACCATCAACGAAGTTTTTGCTTGTTGCTTACAACCTAAACCCTTTTTAAGTCAATAGTTAAAAAATTAAATCTAAGAATTGGGTTTGATTTGGGTTGTCAACTTATTAATAAATGAAGGTTACAAGTTACATGTGTGTGGTTTGGGCTTTCGTTTCTAGGTTTGAGGTCACTTTGGAGTTCATTGTCATAAATCGAGATTGATATCGAATTTTGTTTATGGGTCTTGTTTATATTTTCATATAATCTCGTTTTGATTCCAGGTCGGTTTGTTTTCGATCCCTAATTGATCAAGAGCTTGTTTGGGTTTCGTTGTTGGCCTATTGACAACTAATAACATCAGGTGGCCTTGTTTTTCGGCTTTAGGTGGGCATGTTGGCGGACAAATCTGGAAGCAACGGTGTGAATAAAGAGTCTGACACCATTATACACTTTTAGGTGTTTGGCATTGACAAACCACAAGCACCACTAAACATAAATCACACATCTCCCAAATTCCATCTCTAGTGACAGAAATCACATAAAGTAACGGGGCTTCGTTGATCACAGAAGCATCATGTCTTTTACACTTTGTTTTTTAGAAGAAATCAACATAGAGAAATGCAACTTCATTGGTTTCCCTTCTTTAAGCTTTTTTTTAGAAGAAATCACACAAAAATGGGGGTCAACCAGGTTTTGTCAGATTCAGGTAACGTGAGATTAACTACGATTTGTCAACATACATTTCTTTCTGGGTGTCTTTCTGCGTTTCTGGTGGGACTAAGAAGTCGTTAGTTAACTAACAGTCGGTTAGCCAGAAACAAAAAAAGGAAATAAAATACAAACCACAATGACTACCGATGTAATATACAAAGAGCAGGCATGAAAACCGAAAGTTTCAACAAACCACATGGACCGAAAACATAATTTAATCTAATAAATGAGATAAAAATAGATAGGTGGCACCGGATCCCGATCCCGACCCCGATCCCGACCCGACCCGACCCGATCGAAGGTCCGTTTTGACAAAAGAGTTTCATTTCAGGGAGACGTAAAGTAGTTGTAAAGGGATTCTCAATTCCTTCCTTGTGTCGGTTTAGGGAGAGAGAGAGAGATAGAGAGAAGGGGAGAAACAGAGAAGGGTTTTCTTCGCCTTGTTTCTTACTCTTCCTCTACTCCCTCCTCCTCCTCCTCCTCCTCCTCCTTAAACCATATTCTTCTTGGAATTTCAATTCGGTTTCAATCAATCCACACCGATCCGGTAAGATCGATCATCGTTTCTTCTCATCATCATATACAATGTCAATTTCAAATTACGAGAGTCCTGCAAATCGAATTAGGTTGTAATTGCTTTAACTTTGCGTTTGATTTAATCGTTTTGTTGTTGCGACTACTCGTTTCATGCCTTAATTTTAGTTTTACGCTTATGATCTTTGCGATACAGTCTGCCCGATGATGATTATGAGTATGTCTAAGATAAAAATTGGATACTTATGTGAAATCTAAGTAATTTGAACTTCAAAGTTCGTATGGATTGCTCTAGATCTTTAAGTGAAGGTCAATCAATTACTTGGTAAATTTATATGACAAGACTAAATTTTTTTGTTATAGGATTGGTTGTATTGTTTCTATAGAATTTGAACTGGTTATTATATTTTTGGTCATAATAGTCCACTTCAACTGTCAACAGTATATGAAGTTTTTAGTTGATTTGGGGATTTCTGAGTTAGTTTTTCGCTTTTAAGGTTGGGATGTTATAGTGGGTAATGGGTTGCATTTATCACCTCCAGCAACGTAAGGAATTTGGTTCAATTTTGAGTTTATTTATAGGCTTATCGAGGACATGAGAAATTCAAGTGAGTTTTGAGTTTCCATTCAGGCAAGACAAAGACGGTATTAAGTGACAAACTTTGTGACTGCATCTGAGTTTTTAAAATTTAAGGTCCTTCATAAGTCTTTGATAGTGGGCTACTAATAACTTCTTGTCATGGTCATGGCCTCATGGTTCTAATTGGTTTGAAGGTTGTTAGGTCTGTATATTTCTTTGTGCTTTGTGTTACAGTGTAACTTAAAATGTGGTTTCATGATAAATTTTGAACAGGCATTAGTCAAGATTAAACAAACATTCAAGTACTAATGACATCACGAACTGTGAGGAGAAGACTCCTTCATGGGGATGTTGATGGTAAAAAACGCGAGCATTTAATAACTGCGGATTTGGATGACTTGAATGAACCTTTACTTGCTAATGATGAGGAATACAATCCTAAGCGGATAGAGGTGCTTTCATCTTCCCAATATTATGAAATGGTGCTTCTAAATTTCCTTATGATCAAAATATATTTATTATTGGTATCTTTGCATCTTACAGAAGCTTGAAGGTATCTTTTACGACGAAAGAAGAAAAGAACGCCTCCACTGGACGTTTCTATTCTCTCAATTACTTTCAGAATGGGCACAATGGTTTGGTATGATAATTAAATGATGCTTATTACTTATTCTTCATCAGTTTCTCTCCATTTTCTGCACTGGCAGGAAGTAGTACCTAATTTAGTAAACTTGAGCCAAAAAATTTATCACCTAAGCAGCTTCTCCATTTATCTTCAAATCCAAGACCACTTGACCCACTGAAGAATCAAGCTTTTTTTGCTCTTATGTTTTGCAACCACAATTATTGTTGTGTCACTCACCTTTTCTGTAAAATTATGGGCATATTACTTTGAAATGGTGTCATGCTTAGTTTGTGAAAGATCTGTGTTTAAAAGGATACAGAATAATGGCAACTTACATAAGCAATTAGTATTTCTCTGGGAACTAGAATTTGTGGTACAAACATAGAACTGCAGTGGTAATTGCTGACAAATTTTCATTTTCTTTTTTCTTTCTAGCAAAAATTGTTCTTGGGTCCGGATCATTTATTGCACGGCTCTGGACTTTGCCTTCAACTGAAAGTGGACCAATAAAGAAGTTACTTCCACCAATACTTAGTCCATTACAGGTATAATTGAATTGGTGCAGATACTCTGCTTTGAGTTTGACACATGATTAAGTACACATTTTTTCTGAACGTTAAATAGATCATATTATTAAACAAGGCTAACAGTGGATTCATTTCTGCATATTATATTTGGTAGAGCTACATGACTACATGACTGCATCTATTCAGCTTGAAGGTTAAATTGCTCTTTTAACCCCTGAACTTCCAAATTTAGTTCTGTGTCCCTCCTACTCTGTACTTTTATTTTAGTTTGACCCTGTTTCTTTGGAAATCATTCCTGGAATGATGATGAGGTAAAGGGGGTCATTGTGTGAAACTACCGAATCCATACGTAAAGCATATTCTAGGCTTATCAATATGCTACTCAGTTGAGCTTATTTGTGAAGCCACCCCTTCAGCTTAGTTTCAATGATCCAAGTAGTATAAGGAAACTGGTTAGTGGTTATCTAAGAATCATCCTGACCAAGGAAACTTGACCTTTACTACCAATATTATGAACTGTTCAAGAAGGTTTAAGAGGAATTACCATAGCTTTTTACTCATAGCCTGGATTCTCAATTTATGAGCATCCTTGAAGGAGCTTGTCATTCTCACTTATATTGGCCCTATATTTTCTCATTAAGCTTTTGCTCGATCTACACTTGTTGGAATTTCTTGCTGTAATTGTAGCATGCGGATGTGCTTATATATGAGGTGAAGAGTTCTATTTCATCTTCTGCAAGTATTGATTTAATTGCCTCTGGAGAGAGAGGTGCGTTTTAAAATGGAGGCGGAGTCCGTGGGAAATAGCAATGGGGTGTTCTTCAGACTCAATTTATGAGCATCCTTGAAGGAGCTTGTCATTCTCACTTATATTGGCCCTATATTTTCTCATTACGCTTTTGCTCGATCTACACTTGTTGGAATTTTGCTGTAGTTGTAGCATGCGGATGTGCTAGTATCCGAGGTGAAGAGTTCTATTTCATCTTCTGCAAGTATTGATTTAATTGCCTCTGGAGAGAGAGGTGCGTTTTAAAATGGAGGCGGAGTCCGTGGGAAATAGTAATGGGGTGTTCTTCAGATTTAGGGAGCGTTTTCCACATAACTGTTAGAAGGAGTGGGGTCATCTCAAATATGAGTGCACCAAACATTCTAAAGATGGTTCTGGTTGGGTGCAAAACTTAGTTCGGAGGAGCTCTCTGCATTTTTCTAATGATTTTTCTATTCCTAGGTCCAGTGTGCTGAGTGATATACTGCTATATCTCTGGATTTTCAACGATAAGCATTTCTTGGATAAACATGAGCATCATTGTTATTGTTGTGTCTGTAGATGGCATTGTGGTTACCGTGTTTGATACTTGGGGGTATTTCTGATGAAGTCTGGAGAACTTCACATCATATATCCTGGCATATTTCAGTGAATTCTTGTTGAAAAAGACCAGGATTTGCCAAACATGTATGTTATTACCAAGAGTTATGCGAGTACATAATAATAGGCTTGAAACAAAAGCGAACTAGTTATGAAACAAGATGGTTATCTGTGTCTAATACGACTATGAATATAAGAATATTATCATTAACATAACTTCAATCTCTAAATATATGAACCCTACCTGTTGTCCTGAAGTTGGACCATAGACATTGATAGCTCTGTTGGAGAGTTGGGAATTCAGAGGACTTTCACAATCATGGCCTTCAGCAATAAGCTTTATTGATGTTTAAAAGGTTCAGACAAGGGCTATGTGGGGTGGTTAGAACCTACAGGCTGCGAGTGGCAGATGGCAGTGCAAGTGTGCAACTGATTATTGTTTGCTAGGCTCTTATAGCATGTTAAGATTTATGGTTTGAGAAGGCATCAATACCAAGGGGCAAGGGGTAAACCCTGACTATTATATGATTGATTGGTGCCCGCGGGTCTTAGCATATAAATAGATGGAGGTGCTAACAGTACAATGTAAACCTAAAATATTTTCATGCAATCTTACACAGACCAAGTTACTGGCACTATATAGCATATCAGTAATAGAGTTTGTACCACATGATGCCCTGGACCAACCTGCACATGAATCTTCTACACCGACATGACCATGAGCAGCAAATGCTACCTACAGTGTAGCGCTCTTGATATACCAAAAAATAAGGCCATGAAACTGGTTTATTACAGTAACAAGGAACTCAGTTCTCACGGCATAACTTTGTTCACCGACCTTGTTTATCTATCTAGACTATATAACCTGCTAAGATCTGCCAAAAATTGATTTCAGCCCATGGTGTGCCAATAGGTATGGCTTGTGGAAAACTAGCTTCTGGAAGAAATCACATTATAAAGAACACCATGCTTTCATAACCGAAAAACATTTCTACCCTGTAACATCTAAAGAAGACCATGCTTTCATAACATGTGGGATATTTTGAAGTTCTGTGTGCTCAGTGGTTGAATGTTTTTCACTTCTCTGCCGGCAAGTGAATAACAATGTGATGTAGAGGGAAGTATAGAAGAAGTAATTACCTTATGGACAGTATCAACTCTTCATCTAGTCGTATTCCTACTTCTCTAGAGTTATATGAAACAACATGTATATGATAATACGAAAGGACAAACATGCTCCGTGTACATAAAACAGGGCTATGACATGCTATGGATAAATGATTATACGACTTGTGTTTGTTCATGCGATTACACTTTCTTGCTTCTTACTCTCTTAATGGCTATGTGGGTAGGTGGCAAGACTCAGAACTCTGCAGAATAGATTGGCGGTTCCTTTTGATGGTACCTGTGTGGAGCATCAAGTAAGTACTCGTTGTTTTTTTCATCCGATCTTCTGATTGTGTATTCTCCTTGCATTTTGAATATTTGGCTAGATTTTTTATTTAGTGTCTTGTTCTTCTTGTTCAAGTGAAGATGTTTTTTTTATACACAAGAAGTTGGTATATTTTGTATTCCTAGAAGGGAGGTCATAAAGAGGCAGATCTTAGAAATTAAATACATATTATGCTGTTAAATATCGAACAGAGGTTAGTGCTTAAATGCATTTGCTGCATCACTTGTTATTGATACTCATAGTCAAGAAGGCTAATGTATGCTCCGTGGGATGTATATTCTTCCATTGCCAATAGTAGCAAGCCTACTGTTCTTTGTTTTCACAATATAACTGGTGAGGATGACATGGGCATTTTCTTATAGAAGTTATGATTGAGATATTATTTGCTTTCACGATATAGGTGGGGACAACAAGGGGATGTATAGAATTTGAAGATATTATAATTGGAAATTATGTATTATTGTTTGGGAGATAAAAATGTACTTCTGTATTCAGTATGATGATGGAGATAACTAGGATACTTATCATACGGGGGCACATTTATGACAAATATCCAAATTGCTGTTAGGTTCAGTATTAGCTTTGTCACGTATAATAATAGTTAGGTAATTAGGGGAGGTTCGGTTGTGGCTTAATCACTAATGGGGTGTATATTATTTGCTCAGCCATAAATTGCTGTCCGTTTGTGGCTTATTCGCTCAACCGATGACTTACTCAGTCAGCCAAAAGTTAGTCCTTTGTATTCAGCCGTTTATTCACCTTTTTATTCCTCTTTTACCCTTCACCCTTCTTGATTGTCATCCCCATTCAACAAATCATGTAACCTTTTGTTTTCAACCTCCTAAAACCCTTCATTCCTTATTGCCGGTGAACACCACCAAACCCATGGCATTTTTTGAACGCCTTGTCTCTCAAGCTCGCCGTCACTGCTTTTTCTCTTCTCTCCACAAAATGAAACCAATCAGAACAGGCCCCAACCTGTACCTCTTCAACCCATTTCTTACGCTGTTAAACCTAAGGACCCATCTCTGTGGTGAAGAACGGTCTGTGGATGCTCGAGCTCGGAGTCGCGAAGATGTTCGTGAGGGACTTCAATCTGTCATCGGTGGTTTCTCTTCTTAAAAGGGTGGCGCCATTGCCGGAGACGGAGGATGCTGATTCTAGCCACCACGATAGCAGATCTGATCTCATACTTCCTCCACCTGCAATCGTTCAGATTGAACTACTGTTGTAAAAAATATTCTTTGAGTTTTTTGGGGGGTTTTTAGGTTCAATGGTGGTATAAATTATTGAGAGGTGGTACGAGTTGTTGAGATTAGTGTGGTTAGAATTTCTGGAGGCATTGAATTTGTTTGTAATTTGGCGGTGGCATGGAAAATTAGAGAAGTCAAATTGAAAGCAAGTCATGGGTTGGGATGGATGAAAGGGGAAGTGATGGTTTTTGGTGATTGTTTAATGGCAGGCGAGGGAGATGGGTTGCAACTTGCAACAAGGAGGAAGGTACATACATTTTCAGGCGAGGGAGATGAGTTTAATGAAAAAAAAATACAAACATTATGGATGAAATGGTCATTTTTAACATTCAGATTGTTTACAACCACCCTAAACAACAATTTATCTTATATCATACAAAACAGCTTTATTCATACAAACAAATTTATTCATACAGGTCTTACTGAAAAATGTACTGAAAAAACCCCTTAGTAGCTTTGCTCTGGAGATGTTAAGATGATCATTATTATTGTTATCTATATCTTCGATAATTGATTGACAAATATTTGCATGTTATTCAGCTATACCGAGTTTGTGACAACATTATCCGTTCCTTCTCGTCCCCATATTTCCTCCCTTTCTGCAGCTCCTTTTCTTAATCCTCTACCAGCCTTGGTAACCATTTTAGGCTTCTTCATGGACCAAGTGTAAACAAGCTTAATATGTTGGATATTTTAAATCAATACCTCAGGCTTCAGTTGACTTCTGTCATATTCATGAAGAAAGTTTTGTATAGTTTGATTAGCTTAGATTGCCACCTTTCATCATATCGTTGGAATTTTACTCTTGTCGATCCTCGTGTCCTGTCCATTTCATCGAGCTTCGCATTTCACATTATTGGTTTAGGCTGCTTGAATACTTTATACCCCCGTCAACACAAATTCCTTAAACTTATATAGGTTGTTGATATTTAGCTAAATACCTCAATTAAAGCAAATTTATGGACCAAAATGAATCACGTTTTCTTCTGTAGTTATTATACTATGGGGACAACAGGTATTTTAATTTAAATACTTTTCTCAATGAAAAATAGCCAACTTGTTTGGGACATTCCAAGAAGGAAGATGTTGAAAAATCCCGGGTGATGGAAGGCGTACTCTTTAACATATTTCTGTACGCTATGTAAAAATGGGAATATTGGAAGTCCTCATAAATTGCTTCATTAACCAAAAAATGGTTAGAACCTGTGTGACTGTTAACGTAGTAACAGCCCTTGACTACCTTTTGCTGCGACTTTGAACCACATTTTTGCCTATTCCTTGTTTGATTGTTTGTGTAATAGGTGTTAGGTTTTCCATTCTCATGTTCTACAGGTTGGTCTTGCTTTGATAATGGAAATTTGGCCTCCTTAGAGGTCCAGATCTTGAATGATTCTTGGTTTATTAGTGGATGGATGTATGGTATGTTTTTGCTTGCACTTGATTTGGTGCCTGACTTGTTAGTCTGCTGCTTCCTCTTTTTTCGGGATTGATGTCTTACTAATTGGGTTTTTGTTGGATTGATTATTATCAATGATGTATTGAAGGGCTATGTGGTTTTGACTTTGATGTTCGAAAAGTTGAAGGCAGTTTCTCATCTTTCCATGATACAAAATTTCAATATTACATGTACATACAAATACATGCTTGAACCATAAAAACCCATATTATAATAAGATTCGATACGGTACAATCATGTCTCATTCGTAGGTTATCCTTCCTCTGTTTTAAGGTGTGGAATTCAAATTGGGTCCTATAATATAGATTTCTGACAAGTTGTGACTACTTGTCGTACCTCCTAAGTTTTTCAATTTACATGAGAACAAAGGAAATGGTAATATAGCACATAGACTTGACGTCAGTCAAAGTATATCAAGCCACTCTTGTATGCAATTATGGTTTTGGAAAGTAATTTCCCCTTGGGAGTTCACACAAAGCTAGTGATTCCACTCCTAGGATGAGTGCTAGATGCATATAGTACTGTTTATTCTGATCGTTCTTAAGGTTTTTGAAAGACAGCTTGCTCATAAGTTAATAAACCTTTATGTACATTTGTTTTATCTTGGTTATCATGTGCAAGTGGTCTTGATTGTCCAACCTACATTCTTAAAATGTTGTTTATGTGTAGTAGTAGTAGCATAGCTGTCACAACCTTCCATTTTGCTGGATAAAAAATGTTTCTTTTCTCTCGCCTTTTACAATTTCACCATATAATTAATACAAGTTTTGATATCAGGATGCACTTAAGCAGCTATGGAGGTCAGCTTATCCGAATAGGGAACTTCCAGAACTTAAATCAGAGCTTTGGAAAGAGATGGGGTGGCAAGGATGTGATCCGTCTACAGACTTCAGGTAGGTAATCTTGTTAAGCATGTACCATAAACTGTATGCAGATTGGACTTGTTTTCAAAATTTGAATGTAATTTGCAGGGGTGGAGGATTCATATCTCTAGAGAATCTTATTTACTTTGCCCAGAAATACCCGGTTCGTTTCTTGACTTGAATAAATCCTTCTGCTGATTATGGCTTTTGTGAAAATAACATTTTGGAAATGGTAGCTTCTATGCATGCTTTGTACTTAAGCTGACGACTAGTATTTTACACCATACTCATTTTAAATAGTGAAAGGTCTTAATGTTTAATAATGGCTCACACACATACATGCAACAGTTTATGCGCTCCGAAAATACATACAAACATTATGCAAATGCAACGTAAATGCACTTTTAGCCAAGGTTTTTAAGTACGGAAACACAAGGTCAAACGTAAGCCTCAAGGCTGTCTGAGACGGCAAACAATTAAAGTTGAGAATAATTCATAACATGCAAACTATAATCCTGTATCAAACTATTAATGGCATACAAGTCGTAAAATTACTATTACAAGTCTAACTGAGCACTTGGACAGAAAATATATACATTTCTGATATATATACAGAACATACTAACTACTTATAATACACTGATGCACAAAAAAGATAATATATATACACAGGCAAAACAATTTATGTATTACTATATACACAGTAACACATAATATGTTGAACACAATACATATACACTTGTACAACTTACAAAGTTACGACTTCAACAGCAGCAAGAGAGTCTTCGTGATTGAGATAAGAAAAGGCGTGCTTTTTTTGATTTGTTAAAATAAAAGAGTACAACTTTCGGGGTTTTGACTTTTGATCCGAGTCTTCTTTCAGATGAAAAAAACGGAACGTGCAAAAAGAACCAAACCAAGTCATATGCCTCACCACGTCAGTACAAGCATCTTCCAAGACCCATTTTTATAACCATGCTTTTAGCATAGAAATAGACTGGTAGTGTAACTTTGAAACTAGAAGCGACCACCCACATACCGAATTGGCTCCACGTGTGACAAAAGTATGTATTTGGGTTAGTGTTAGATTAGTTAAGTTTCTGCATAAGCCCACCACTGTACTATATTTCAGAATATTCTAACAAAATATAGATAGAACCTGTTTATGTTCCATGGTATTAGAGCCTTATGTTTTAATGTATTTCTTTCCTTTTATGAACAGGAAGCTTTTCAAAACCTTTTGCTCAAAAATGAAGGAAATAGAGCTGAGTGGGAGTATCCTTTTGCTGTAGCCGGCATCAATATTTCTTTCATGTTGGTGCAGATGTTGAATATTCAATCAGGTCTCTATAAATAAATAATATTTAATATTTCTTCAATGCTTTTTGTGCTGTTTATATAAAGATAGATGAGATGACAAGAATAAAGAATTATGATTTGGTTTGCAGGAACACCAACATCTTTGTCAGGGGTGCGCTTCCTGCGATTTCTGAGTGATGATGAATGGGCCTTTGATGAGCTTTTCTGTGTTGCCTTTAGGCTCATGGATGCTCATTGGCTCGCAAAGCGTGCTTCATATATGGAATTCAATGTGAGCAGCTAACTACTACCAAATGTTAAGTTTTTTAAGTCTGTTTGTAGCAAGTAGTTAGTAAAACTAAGGCGTCATAGTTTTTTTAAGAGGTCTGAAGCCTGAAATAAGAGGTGAATGGTGTACCTGTTAACAGTTCAGAGGTGAATGGTGCACCTCTTAAAATTTTAGAGGATAGTAAGAGGTTTTCAGAGCTTTTCTTAAAAATAAAACATTCTTAAGCCTGCAAACCTCTTAATTTTCAGACTTAAGATGTTTTAGGAGGTATTTTTTTCAAAAACAAACTACCCCTAATTATCCAATTTTGTTTGTAGGAGGTTCTGAAGTCGACAAAAATGCAACTGGAAAGGGAACTTGCACTTGACGATGTGACATGTGTGAAAGATTTACCAGCATACAATCTATTGAGACGATGAAAAACTTGTAAATTGACTTATGCATGTAACATTATTACGTAGGAGGAAACTGAAAAGAGAGAATAGAAGCAAGAAGTAAAGGTCGTCGGTCTTTTCTTTACCCATGAGATACTAGAATGTGATTGAATTGAAACTACTTGTTCCATATAGAGGTGAAAGCCTACAACTGCGCCATCTCACGAACGCCGAGGGTGTGCTTGATAAGCAGGATTGGATGAGACACGCTAGTATAGAACAAAAACTTGTTAGGTGTTTGCTTTTAAGAGGTCTGAAGTCTGATTTCACATCTAAAGAATAGAGATGGATGGTGCACCTCTTAAATTTTAAAAGGATGGTAAGAGGTTTTCAGATCTCTTTTTAAAACCATAACAAACAGTCTTTAGTCTGCAAACCTCTTAATTTTCAGCCTCAAGAGGTATTTAAAAAACAGGCAGTCCCTTAGTTCAGATTAAACGACCTTGTTTGGGACAATAATCCATTTTCCCCCACCAAAATAGGTGGGAAGAAAACCATGGGCATGCCTGTGTAGTAAACAACGTTCTTAGCTTAAATAGCAAAAGTAACCTAAAAATGTAAATTTTGGAAAAAAATAAAGAAAAAGAAAAGACCACTTGATTCTTATTTCTTTTTGTTAAATGTGTTTTAGAGCATATGACATAAAATAGGTGCTAGCATTCCGTGGGAAAGTTTAGGTGAATCTTTCTAAAAAAATACGATCCGGTGACAGAGGGTGTATCTTCTATAGTAGTATTCTCAGAAGCTCTGTGGTCTTCTACAGAGGTTCTGTGACCAGTGACTTCATCGTCATCATACCACTATGAAAAAAGATGTTCAAGTTCCTTCGACATAATTAAATAATCTACGATCCTGTCCTTGATTAAATAATCTGTACGGAGATGGCTCCTGTCCTTAAAGGTTTTAGCGACACCCTTTAGATGTTGTGAGTCTACGATCGCTTAACCCCAGGATTTGATACAGAAGTTTAAACACTAACAGCAATAGTTCTTAAAACTAATGCTGAGTATGAGACAGAAGGCAGAAATCGTAGGAAGAACTCAGAGAGATAAGAGAGCAGATATTACTTTCTTGGATGATTAAAACTGAAGAGAAGTGTGTATTTATAGCTGGAAAAAGAATCAAATAACCCATCTTTAAACTTAATCCCCAAGAAAAGGAGTTGCAGTTGGAGATTATGTCTCGAACTGATAAAACGTGGACTATCCGATAAAAACGTGAATTATCAGGGGAAAAAAACGTGGATTATCATCTAATGAAAAACAACTCGGTATTATTAGATAAAACCGAGAAAATGTGGGATTTATTCCAGCTAATTATCAGCTTTATCTCTTTTCTTATCTACTTTAATTAAATTAAAATCCAGTAATTATCAGCTTCTCTTACTGAGTACACCCAAAAAGAAAGCTCTTAGCTCAGGGGACGCTCACGCACACGTGTGCATTGCACTCTCCTTGAGTCCCCACCATTAGCTCATCAACCAGTTCAAAGCCCACTAATTAATCAAGGCTTATAAACAACCTTTCATTTATTATTTCTATCAACGTGGGATGGAAAACTATCCAACCTACACCTCAATTTCCAAAGCTAATACATAACTGTAACAGGAGGTTATGTAGATAGATGTAGATGGCTGGTTATATATAAGAGGTAACATGTGCTTTAATTCTTGTGGCCAGGCTTAGTCTCAGACGGCCGAATTTTCTTTCAGTTCTATATTGCCAAGGATGTAGTCTAGGCGAAGCCTAAATGAACCTTATCTAAAAAAACATGTGCTTTAACACTTTTCTCTCATTTCACTCAAAAGTTAATATTTCATATGAGCATTATAGATTAGTTGCCTTACAACTTACTATATCAGTATATTCGAGAGAAACTAGTTATTTTTTTGTGAATTGATGGTAATCTTTACCAATATCGCGTATTTTATTGATTGGATATGACAAAAACTGAGAAGCCTACCCGGTAAGATGCAAGATAATGACTGAGAGACTTACGCTGTAAGTGTGGGAAACAACACTTACCCAAGTACGGGTTTATCGGATTTAAGACGCTTATCAACAACTCACTTTCAAGGCGGAGTTATCAAGAACCCATACATCCCTTGTTAGTGCATGGACAAGTATCTCTAGAGCACAAGTTTAGGTTTGGCATGAATGGGAAAATAAAATGGGCAACTAACAACAAATCTTCATAGACCAAGAACTACGAGATCACCAGTGACTATTTGCAGCTTGACAATTTAAAACAGATTTTTCAAATACTTGAAGATTATTAATTCCCTTCGAATAGAGTTGACATCCTCTACACTCGTCATTCAATTCAAAGAATCTCCATTTACACAAAGGGGGTCGCGATGACTAAGCCCGAACGGCTGTTTACCAAAAAACACAGGTCTCCGCAAAGTCGCAAGACTATGTATGGAGGCTGACGTCTACCCAGTGCCAGAAGGTCAAGGACACAATAAGGTTAAATGAGGGTGATATCTCTTGCCGGTAAGCACTTACTAGATAAGCATTTGGTAAGATGATTGCCTCTAACCCAAAGGGTATAGAGGTTGTTTCTGTGAAAACTATTTACTCTCGACACGTAAACTGCAAAGAGCGAACCTACAAATGACTCGTACAATAATTATTTATATCGACAATCAACAGAACTGTTCATTGTTGTATAAAAAATAATTATCATGTCAATAGAGATCCGTTACTATGAGAAACACTTTTTAGACTATAAATCAAACGTTAAATGTTAAAAATGTCTAAACTGAAACAAACCAAACGTACAAGCCACGCCCAAGAAGCGAAAAGTGGCTAGACTATGCCATTATGCCCACGGCCACCGCATTCTGAACACATGATGTTACCGGTTCCACCACAACCTGCAACCACAAAAATACAAAATTAAAAGATGAATGATCAGTGCTACCAAACTCTTTGATGCAAACAAACAATCATTCTTGCAGCAATGCCGAAAGAAATAAAAAAGATGGAAACACGGAGAGGCTTTTAAAGAAAAAAAAAATTTCAGCACATACCCAGGAAATGTATACAACTAAAACAAACAACTTTCCAGCCAAAAATAAGGGGGGTGTTTGGTTCCCATAATGGAATTAGAATGAAATTTGACCGCGCGTTTGGTTAGCAAGAAATGGAATGCAATATGTTAAATGATTTGGTTAGTAGAATGTAGCGTGGGAAATGAAATCAATAAATGATAAATGATCAAAAAACCCCTTTTATAACGATGGTGGTCGGCGTTGTTTAGAACAGTGGTCCAGATAGATAGTGGTCGACGGTGATGGTGGTTAGCGGTGGTTCAAAATGGTGGTGGTGGGTGGTGGTAGTTCAGATCGGTGGTGGTCAGCAATTCAAATAGGTGATGGTCGGCGGTTTAGAAAGGGGTCTTGGTAAATCAAGTATGAAAGATGGGGCTACCTTTATCTTTTTGAGAAAATGAGACGGAATGGAATTGAAATCCTTCTCAATTGTGATGGAATGACCAAACCCATGAATGGCAGAATGTGTGGACTTCAATTCCATTCCATAGGTAAACCAAACGCCTAAATGGAAATTAGTCAACAGAATGGATGATTCCAATTCCTTCAGATTCCATCGGGATCCTGCGAACCAGACACCCCCTAAGGATAAATACATCTTGTTAACAAAAGATCACTGCTTTCAATTCCTTCACAAGATTTAACATTTATGTCATCACAATCTTTTGCCCAAATACAAAAACCATGCCAAAGGGTCAATCGCTTATGGCCCTGCAGCACCCATGTTACTACGTCAAAGAATGAGAAATGTGTGAGAGTTTTGCCGTATATGAAGATTGTAAACTTTAAAAAAAAAAGGAACCACGAATTTCTCCCTATTGCCTACCACCCGACTTCCTTAATACCATTATTACCCCCTTGAGAGCTGAAAGGTGTTCAGCTCCTCATATCTGATGTAACTTGTTGAACTCCTAATAGAAATTTTCTTCAAGTATTCTCAAATATTAAAAAGAACTTACAGCCAAGGTATATAAACAAGAAAGAATATGGGAGATTCTGTTAAAACAAAATTATGAGAATTAGGAAAGGATATATATCAGATATCTAATAAACAACCATATAGTTTTTGTAGATGATAATTAATGTAATGAATTATGTAGTAAAAGTAAAGAGATACGATACGAGTTATAATAAATACCTAGGCATCGAACTTTGACGATTATACCCTGGCTCTCCATTATGGAGTCGACATATAATCCAGATCCGGAGCAAGTAGCACAAAGGATGGCACCCTTGGCTTCACAAGCAGAACAAGCTGTTTTATTGCCAATGTTCTTTTGAGCCATTGACAAACCAACGGGTTTCTCGATAATCTCCTCTGGAACAGCCTTATCATAACAAAACAGAGACTCAAGACTGCTTAACCTTCTGTGCATTTGCCCTACATTACTTTTTGAAGAAGACTGCAAATGCAAATCCAAATCCAAACATTTATCATCTATATTTTTCCCCCCCAATAACATTGCATACTACAATATTGCAGAAAAAAGATCACTCAATCTTTTCTTTTGTTATCAGATAACCTCAATTGAGTCATGATTATGTAACAAGGTATCCAACATGATTACCAATTGCTTATCTAAGGTGCTTATTGACTTAGGAGCCGTTTGGTTGGTTTTCCATTAAGATGTCTGCATGGATTAATCAATCTGTCTCATAAATGGAAAAACGCGTTTTTTAATTGGCAGTGACAGGTTTGCAAAAACCTGGGCTTTCTAAGGCTGTGTTTGGCAAAAATAAGCTAGCTGATAATAAGCTAGTCCATCCAAACA
>LUCG01055369.1:0-16169 GCA_001633085.1 Carthamus tinctorius | reverse complement strand
TATTGCTGATCCAACTCCTTCAGCGAGTATCCCTAATGGTTTTGCAGAACAGTCAGCCATACCTTAAGATCACACTCTGTCAGTGATCTCTGCGGTTCCTCTAAATCAAGTTGCTCCAACAACCTCAGAAGCTGAATGTTCAACAACCAGTGAAGACCCTCGCAATCAATTACCATTTGAATCTCCTCCTCAACAAGATCTTATCACTGATCCATATGTCCCTGAAGTATCTTCTACATCATCGATCGAGCCTCTTCATACTAAACCTCAGTCATCGGCTCTTCGATGCACCTAAGATCATCCTATTGACGAAATTCTTGGTAATCCTTGTTCAGATATCAAGACACGACATCAATCAGGTAACATCTGCCTCTTTGTTAATTTTGTGTCACTCACTGGACCTGACAAGATAGATGATGCACTCCCTGACCCGCACTGGGTCGTTGCCATGTACAAAGAACTCTCTAACTTCAAAAGGAATAAAGTCTGGAGACTTGTTCCTCGTCCATCTAACAAGACTGTTATTGGAACCAAGTGGGTTTTCAGAAACAAGTTAGATGAACATGGCACTGTTACCTGCAACAGGGCTAGACTTGTTACTCAGGGATACCGACAGGAAGAATGCATAGACTATGATGAAACTTTTGCCCCTGTAGCTAGACTCGAAGCAATTCGACTCTTTCTAGCTTATGCCACCCATAAATACATTAAAGTTTTTTAGATGGATGTCAAAAATGCCTTCCTAAATGGGAAGCTCTCTGAAGAAGTCTATGTCGCTCAACCTCCAAGCTTCCCTAATCTTAAACACCCTAATTATGTCTACAGATTAGATAAGGCTGTCCATGGGTTGAAACAGGCTTCTAATGACTGGTATGACACCCTGTCAACCTTTCTTTATCAAAAGCTTTTAAGCATCGAAAGATTACAAACAACCCTGTTTCTTAGGAAACATAAGGGTCACATCATTCTTGTCTACATTTATGTCGATGAGATTATCTTTGGATCCACTAAACCCAAAATGTTTGAGTTGCTTATGCAATCTGAATATAAAATGTCTATAATGGGTGAACTAACATATTTTCTTGGACTTCAGATCAAGCAATCTGAAAAGGGTATTTTCATCTCTCAACGTAAGTATGTCAATGATATGCTTAAAGAGTTTGAACTCACTACATGTTCTATCATGAAAACACCTATGGCACCTCCTCTTACACTTGACAAAGATTCCAGTGGAAAACTTGTCAACGTGACTCTGTATAGAGGAATGATAGGCTCCCTGCTTCACCTTACAATGAGCCAACCTTACATTATGTACTCTACTTGTGGCTGTGCACGATATCAGGCTAGACCCAAAAAATCTCATCTGATCGCTGTAAAGAGAATATTTAGATACCTGAAGGGTATACCCAACCTAGGTCTTTGGTACTCCATAGAGTTAGGGTTCCATCTAACTGCCTATTCAGACAGTGATCTTGCAGGTTATCAACTGGATAGAAAAAGCACCACTGATGGATGCCAGCTACTAGGTGGTAAGTTGGTAAGTTGGACAAGTAAAAAGCAAAATTCAGTGTCCACTTCTGCTGCAGAAGCTGAATATGCCGTTACTGGTAACTGCTCAGCTCAAGTCCTATGGATGAGAAATCAACTATTAGACTATGACCTTCAACTATCTAAAATTCCTATCTACTGCGACAACACTTCAGCGATCGCCATTGCCAACAATCCACTTCTACACTTTAAGATCAAACACATCGAGATAAGATATCATTTTATCAGAGATCATATGATGAATGATGATATAGAACTTCATTTTGTACCCACTGAATACCAACTCGCTGATCTTTTTACAAAGCCTCTTGATGTAACAAGATTTAATATGCTCATTAGCGAATTGGGTATGTTGAACCCTGATGAATAATTCATCAATGATCAATTATATTCAGTGACATCAAAATGGAAAGTCAGTGACCCCTTCATCTCACTGATCACATATTCTCCCTGATGTGTCCCTATCAGGTATGTCCCTGATCCTAAAACCTTATCACATTAAATGTGATAAGAGGATTTTCATGAAAAAGACCTTTTTGATAACCTCTCTTCATTCGAGAGATTTTCATCATCATATAAGAGGAAAAGTTTTCTTAAAAAATGATTATTTCTGTAACGCCCCATTTTCCAAAGTTAAGTTTTAACAGTAAAAATCCCTCCCCAAGCCGTGCTTGCATTTTTCATTGCACACGGCTTTCCCTCTGTATACATCTAAAACTCAGTTCCTTAGGGTAATTGTGTGAATTGCAGACTTTGGGGGCCTTAGGGTCATTCTCAAAGTGAAGGGTGGTTGTTGGCTTGTATATAAAGGGTTAGAAAGCCTAACTCCTCTCATATTTCCCTGGAGTCGATTTTTGAGAGAGAGAGTGAGAGAAGGGGTTTGGCGATTTTGTGCTTCCAAATTGAAGAACGAAGATCATCAAATCGTTGTAGCAATCGAGCAATTCACGTGTGGCAAGTAGTATTATTCAAGGTATGAACTTTATTCCTTTGTTTCATTGTTCGATTGGAGTCTAAGACGAAAGTTAGGGTTTTGATGGTTTGGTTGCGAAATTGATGATCAATAGATCATCAATTGGTTGTTTTAGACTTAGTTTATGTTTTGGGTTTGATATTAGTTGTTATTTAGCTCGTTTTAGTTATTTAGCTCACGTTCGCGAAACCCAGATGTCGTGTTCGTGAAATCTTTCTGTCTAGTTGAGCCAAGTTGACAAAAGGTTGGGCCGGCAGAAGTTGAGAGCCTTTGGGATGGTTTCACTAAGGCTTAGGGGTCGGTTAAGGGCTAGAACACAACTCTGAGTAGCCTATTTATGTGTATGTGAATGTGTGTTATAGGTACTTTGAATTAAATCACGTGTGGTGTTTCAAGTACTTGTTGTTGGACATCATTGAGAGGTGAGTACATTAACCTGCGTTTAATATTGATATGTGTATGGTCATGTATGCTATGTGGTTATGTTAGACTGTCAAGTAATGGTTATGATAGAACACATTATGGTGGTGACACGATGGTGTGGACTAAAAGGGATCAAGAGGCCTGGTACCAGTGCCAGTTATGATCATCTTAGTGTTTGCACCTTGAGGAATGGTTATGATGCATGTCCAGTACTCTTTTATGCTTATGATCATGTTGTATGCTTATCATAGAGTTAGGGTTTGCGCTCACTAAGCGAAAGCTTAACCCGTTGTGGTTTATGTGGTTTAGTGGCAGGTACTTCCTCATCTAATAAAGGGAAGTCTTATGTTTGATAGCTCGGATGGCGGTAGTTCAGCAAAGTTAGAAGGGACATTTTTTTTAACATTAAACTCAGTTTTGAATTATGGGTTGCAAACAAATTATGAAACAGTTTTGATTAAATGCTTTATTTACATTTAAGACCCATGTATGGGATTTTGTTACAAATTATCTTTTATCAATTGAGCTTCCGCATTTCTCGTTACTTTTCTGTTAAATAATGTTGAAAAGGTTTTGAGGTGTTACAATTTCAAAGTTACCTTTTGGCATGTTCTGACACATCTGCGTCCGTTACTGATCCCACGACGTGTGTCAGGTGCGTGAACCCATTCTTTCATCATTATTTTTGAAAATAAGCCGCCTCTTCAAACTTTTTCCCTTTCTCTCTCCTCTTCGAGATATATAAGCCTCTCACTCTTCCTTTGTACTCTTTACGCTCTCATTACTCTCAAGCAAACAAAGAACAAATCCTCTCTCTAAGGCTTAGTGTTCTCAAGAACACCAAGAACACCTAGTTCTTCATTTCTCACCAACCTTACGGTATGATCATTTTTTTTAAACCCAAAATCTGTTTCTGCGCTTTGATTCTTGTTTAAAACAAACCCAAATTGTTCTAAGCGTTTTTCTAAAAGAACAAAATCACTTCGTTTGATTTTGTTCATTCTAAAAATCCTATAAAGTTTTTCCAAAAATTTCTTAAAGTGGGTTTCTCATTTCTTTTGAGAAATACACTTAAAATAACTTTGATCTTCTTCATCAAATGTTATATTTCCTTTTTCAAAACTTGCTTTTAATGCTCCATTCATGAGATACAAGTTTCTAATCTATTCTGTGTAAATGGATATCACCATTTTTGGACCTTTCATCTTTTGTCCAAAAATGAAGAGATAAACGTGTTTTGGATCTATTAATCATCCACTACATATGTTTTCTTTGTTTAAATAGATGGCAACTTCATCTGAAATCCCCCAGAACATCAATCTTGAAGCTCAAGTCACTGCAAATGAAGTTGTGGAGGATATCAACATCACTCTTCCACATGTTTTCCCCATCTTGAATGTTGAATGGAAGTCGAACAACTTATTGGGACTGTTCGATCTTCCAGCTGGCAAAGAACACCTCACCGAAGCTAGGGACTTCCTCTTAAAGTGCCCTCTGAAGACTGCTTTCACCATCAACCCTGCTCCTCACCGCGAGATACTAGCCTCGCTGTGGACCACTGCTAAGGTGGTTCTTCAGAAAGACACCAAGAACAGGTTGGTGGAAAAGATCAAGTGCAGGTTCCCTTCTTCAAACAATGAGGACGAGGTCATCACTTTTAGGATAGGTGCTCTTCGCAGAGCCCTGACCTTCCTGTTCATCAACGATGTCATGCTGAGCCAACCAAGGAAGCACTGATCGAGTTCCTTGAAGAAATCAACATTGTGTGGAGAAAAGACCAAAATGGCAAAATCAACAAGTCTCCCTCCACTGTAAAGAAGCAGCAGCTGAACGCCACTTTGGCTATATCTGGTCAACCTTCATTCAGTGTCTCACTAGAAAGACTGGAATTCTTGATCAAACCTCTCTCCCAACCATTCAAATGCTCTACTTAGCGATCAAGAATCGCAGCTTCAACTACGCCGAAGTCATCTACGATGGCATGGTAAAAAGACTGAAGGATGCCACTCCGAACAAATATGTGGCATACCCAAGGTTTTTCTCTGCAGTTGTTGCACTACAGATGCAAGAGTGGTACCCCAAGGAAAGTGTCCACAAGAACCCCATCATCGTGGTGAAGACTTTGGACCATTCAACCTATGAAGTAGATGTACCTCTCAGAGCTGTCCTGGTGGTCCCTGATGAAAATGAATCAGTGCCACTCCACTCGTCTTCAGCTGTAAATCCCAAGTCGCACAAGCGACCCCTTCAGTCTATAGTTCCAACTTCTCCACCTCCCAATAAGAGAATGAAGCACGCTGCACATAAGCTCTCTAAAAAGAGCAAGAGCTTCAAAAATGTCAAAGAGATGCTTACTGGTGGCTCCTCCACCCAAAAAGAACTGAGGTGTAAATCTGATGCATCCTAACCTCAGGTAATACTAACAAAATTACAATTCTTTCTTTTATGAAAGCTAATGAGTCCTCTAGTGCTCATTTAGCTACTGGTTTTATAGGTTCTTTTTCATCATACTGAAGATGTTGATGAGTTCACTGATCCTCATCGGCACAACCTTGCTGAAGCTGAGGCAAGAAGAGACGAAGCTGAGAAAGCTCGTCTTCATGATGAAGCACAAAAGAAGAAACAGGCTGACGAGGATGCTCAAAATTCGAAGGATGCAGCTGCACAACTCCTCGCTGCTCAAGCTGCCAAACTTGAAGCTGAAGATAAGGCACGAGCTGCAGCAGCCTCCTCCTCCAACAGCGGGTTGTTCGTCTCTATCGCCTCCTTGGATTCTCTTCAGGTCAATATGAATATCCTCGTTGCGGCTTCTACGGTGATCAGTGACACATTTCAAGACTTCGACAAGAATGTCTATCTAGGGATGCAGTCTGCCATCAAAGCTGGCCCCTCATCTCTTCCTGACTTCCAAGCCAAGGTCATGCAGCGACTTGATGATAGGAAGCAAGTATCAAAGATCTCCATAACACGCTAGAGACACTCACTTAGCTTGTTGGTAACCTCGCTGCTCCTCCACCACCGTCATTCACTGCCAATGATAGAGCCCTGCTAAAGATGCACACTACTACTCTTATCTCTTAGAAGGCTGTACAAAGTACCATGGCCTCCCTCCTACAACACTGTATCTCAGCAACTGCATTCTCCAAGCAGAGTGCAGTCTTCGTGGGGAAGAGGCAACCACACAGCCCCCTCAACAACAACAACAACAACCAGGTCTAACTTCAGCATTCAAAGATGTTGTCCACCTAGACAGCGAAGATGATGAAGATGAAGATGATATGAGTGAATCAGGTCGCAGCTCCTACAAAGAGGCTATTAATGCCGGTTCAGTGACCGCTTAAACTGGTATTACAGCTAAGTATCTCCCTGAAGACAAAGATGTCATGCGCACAGAACCATCAGCAATGTCGAAGAAGTAGTCGATGATAGAGTCAACGCTACTCGTGATCTAAAGACGGATTCAGTGATGGCTACCTGACTACCTTGCATGACAATCTAAAGAAATCAAGACACAACAGCCGCTGACATCTCCCAATGTTCAGCGATCTCAGCTCGCTGACTAGAAGTACTAACCAGCAGTATTAATGAACTAGCTGGCAGTGGTAATAGTGAACAGTAGTAACCCCTATCAACAGTTGTATCCATTACTACTGTTGGTTGTCTTCAATCTTCTTCATCAGTAGTATTTATCTTAGGCCGCAACAGTAACCATTAATACTTTCAGTTCAGCTCAGCAGTAGTATCTACACTTAAGAAGTATTATCCTTCATCTTCAATCCCAACAATCTTCCCCTAACTTAACTCTTTAAACTAAAGAATTAAGTTTCCTCTTTGTTCAATTATCTTCATGTTCAGCTCAGCTCCCATCTTTGAATCAATTATACAACTCGACCTCCTATCCAACATGCCTTGTAGCCTTTCCAAACTGTGAGTATAAGTCCTTTCAACCAAATAGTATTCAGTTTGAGTACCATTGATTGTTAGAACATAGACATCACTTTCATCATATAGCTTCCAAAGGTTGACAGACTCATACTGCTGAGTGATCAAATGGCCAACTCTTTCAGGTTCAAAAAGCATGCATAGATACTCCAATGCAGACTTGATCTTCTTTGTTACTTCTCCCTCCAATTCCTCCACTTCCAAAAATGCTCCGTATACATGCATTCCAATTCTGTACATATCTTGTAGATTCATTGTGGAGCACTTTTCCACAACCCGAGAGAAGTTCTTCAATATGTTTTTGCCACCATCTTCTCTAGAATATGATTAATCTCTACTACACTCCAATTGGTAATCTCTTTGAAGAGTACATGTTCTTGTTCTTCTTCTACAACTATTTGAACTTCATCATTCTTTGTCTTGTCAAATTTCCTTTTCTGCTCTCTTATTTTCTTTATGAACTCTTTCTCTAAGTCAGCTTCCTTCTTTTCTTCTGCAAAATCCCATCCAGCTTGAGATAATTTAACTTCTACTCCTCCAACATGTAATATTCTCTATGACCACTGGAAAAATTAAGCAAGATCACTCTGCGTTTTGGATAAACCATCCAACTAACAACAGATTCATTCATTGATTTAGCATTCTCAGGATCAAACATCAACTTCATTTTTTTAAAGATCACCCTTGCTTCATCCAATGCTCCACTCTCCAACCGATCACCATAATCATTGACTACAATTTCATACAGCTCATCCAGATCTATTCTCTCACACTGAATCACAAAACATGGAAATTGGGGTACACTTCATACTTCTGATTACTTCTCTTTATCCTGAAGAATGTCCTTTGCTTATCTTGAAACATGTCCCACTCAATGAACCTTGGTTGTTCTGAATTTTCACCATCAACTTTTTGCTTCTTGAAAGACTTCTTGTGTGCAATGGACTTCTTTCTTTTCATAGCCCCAATTGTTTTAGCCAAGTTATCAGTTTTTTTTACTGCTGGCTTATCTTTTTCAAGCTTCTGAGTGACTTCAGGCTCTGGAAAAGGCTTCTGAATAGACACATCATGCCTACTCTTCATCTCTCTTTCAGCTCTCTCGCTTGCTTCCCAATCACTTTGAAGTCTATCCTGTTTTTTCTTGTGCAAATCCTCTATCCTCTGATAGGACCATTTGGCATACATCCCAGTATTTCCTCCAACATTGACTTTCAGAAAGTCAATCATTCTTTATCTAGCTTGCTTAGCCAGAACTGTCTTACTTGGTTGTCTTGCTTTCTTCGTAACTATATTTGCCTACTTCCTGATGGATTTAGTTACTTTTGCATTGATCTCCTCCTCAACCTGCTTTGATCATGTTCCTTATTCTTCTCTTTCTCTATCATTTCCTGAATAGCCTTCATAGACAGTTGTTCTTCAAGATCATGAGGAATTCTCTTTGGCTTCTTTATTTTTGGCTCTTCAATCATAACACTTTTGCCTTTGTCTTTGTTGTCCACTCCTTTCTTCTTCTCACTCACTTTTGTTCCTCCTTCATTAATCACTACCCCCTTGGCTTTAGGAGCAACCTTAGGTGTAGCTAGAGGCAGTTGGATCAAGGCTTCCAAAGCCCCTATTTCTTTCTCCAATATTGCTGCTTGTGGTTGTTCAGTTTCTACTGCTCCCTCCTTCATTACTACTTATTGCTCTGTCATTACTGCTGCTTTCACAACATTTTTTTTCTAACTCCCCCTTGACTGCTTCGTCCTCTTCTTGCTTCTCCCCCTTGTGGAAGCAGCTTTATGAGTTTTCTTCTTAGTCTGCTTTCTTTGTCTCACCAAGCCAAACACCAATCTCCGCAAGTAAGAAATTTAAACCCGTTGAGCTTTGAACATTGAATGTTGGGCTTTGACCAACTTCTCCAGATCCTTAATTCTGTCAATGTTTTCATCCCCATCCTTTGCTATGGTACCAAGAGTTGTCATCAATTCATCGTAGGTATACCTCTCCTCACCTCCTTTAGGTGTTTTTACCACCCTTGAAGGATCATTGGAAGATTTAGTAGGGGCCCTCTGTCTAGCAGATGCACCACCTACCCCCATGGTTTCTTGGCACATGGGGACCTTTTGATGACTTCTCATCAAAAGTTGCCGTGGGGAAGGTCTTAGAGATGTTCACAATATCCTGAGCCCCACCTTGTGGTGACACAGTAGTGTGAGCCTTGCTACACACATGGCTTTCAATCTCCTTTGAGAGCACCTTCAGGGAGCTGGGAGACACTCCAATGGGTTCCCTATGGATATCCTGACAGGATCGAAAACAAATTGAATCAAGAATCTAAAAACAACTCAAATAAATTGCTAAAGAAGTTGCGGAAAAACACTTTAACAATAAGCTAAGAAGAACGGAAAGCAAATCACTTGTGTATTGAATGAATGTCGAACGATTACAATCAAAAGCCCCAATCTACTGTTTAGAATCAATAGACGTGCAGTACTTCTCTAATGCAAGGATCAAGAACAATCTTGAGGCTCTAATTTTCTCACTCAACAAAATCTCGAAAAACTAAAAGTTGGAATTAACTATTACAGAAGATCTAACAACTATTTATACAGGTTACAAGATAACTATTAAAGGAAACAAAATCTTCAAATAAATCTTCTTTAAAGTTATCTTCGATCTTCTTCTTTAAGAAATCTCCCAGCAGTAGCAATAACAAAAGCAGTACTAACTACACTGGCAGTACTAACTAGCAGTACTAACTTACAACTGGCAGTAGTAACACATGGACAACACTTTCATTACTACTGTTGGTCTTCAACAAGCAGCACTTTCTTCGTCTTTCTACAAGCATTAGTAACTAATACTAGTGTTAGTCTTCTAATCAACAGTGGCCGCAGTAGTATCATATCGACTTTTGTTCAAGCAGTATTAACTCTGAAGACTTGATTCTTTCATTGCATAAAAATATTTTTACAATACATCTGAAAAGAAACAAATACGTCAGAATTTCTAACAATCTCCCCCTAAACTTAATCTCCATTACTAGACATGTAACATTCAGATCTGACCTCTTATTTCTTGGTCAAAAGCTGATTTATCCCTTGTAACATTAATATTCAGCACAAGCATCCATAAGACACATGTACATGTCAGCATCCACACCCTATCAGCATTAAAATATCTCACATAACATGCTAATAAGACTTGCATCAACATGCTTACATCAGCATGATTATGTAAGCATGATTATGTCATCACCAAAACATCATCTTTTAATTCATATGATCACGTAACAAATGGTCACATGCTGATTTTTATGGTCAACATAAAAAAACAAAACCCACATGTCAGCTTTCATGAGTCACGTAACATTTCATATAAACAAATCAGCTTCTATGTGTCATGTAACATCATTATCAGCTCAAATGCCTCCCACATGTCAATATTTGCGTCACACACCAGAACATTCGTGGCACACGCCAGGCACACGCATACACACGCGTGGCACAAGCTTCACTCACACGTCAGCATACATAATAGAATGTCACGTAACATTTATAATTTTCGGTCAATGCATCTGACTGAACCTCTGACCGAGCTCTAACCGGCTACTTAGACCTCTGACCGAAAACTTGGCATGCTGACCGAACTCTGATTGACTAAAAAGAATGCTGACCGAATGATTTTTATTCTGACTGAGATATTTCCTTGCTGACCGAAAAATAATTCCATGTGCTGACTCGTAACATTCAATGCTGGTCGAAAATTTCAACCAAGACTCGTAACATTTGAATCTGACCGAAAATTTTCAATCTGTCTCGTAACATTAGATTATCAGACACGTAACATAACAATTTTAAGCTAAAACCTCCATTGATGAACTTCGAACAAAACTTCAAAAATCCATCAAATTATGCTCAAAATTTATCATATCTACAAATTTAAGCACCAAAAGTCAAATCTAACAACATAATAATCATCAATCCAGATCCAAAACATGAACTCTTCACTATCTTTAAGCTCCAATCCAATCTTCAACATTTTTGCACCAAAACTTCAAAAATCCAAGAATTTACCTCCAATTGCTTGACTTCTAAGGATCGAAACGAATTAACCAATTCGTTCTAGCTCTGATACCACTTGTTAGAATAATAAATCAAGGAAAATAGAGGAGAGAAATCATGAAAGCCATCATCTTATTCATTAATGGAGGAAAAGAATTACACCTACAAAAACACACACTTGAACTATGATACGACTCTCATTATCTCTCTAGATTGCCTCTCCATCTCTATATATACTATTACACATAAGCCCCTCTATCTATACAATATTTACACTTTAAGCCCTCACCCTCTATTTATTAGAATAAAATCCTTCTTTATAAAACTTTCAACATATTAGGACATTTTATGTCCTAACAATTAACAAGGGATTAAGTTTCCTTGCATCATTATCTTTTCAACCAGCTTCTCACCCATTTCTGATCCAACCTTACACTTCAGCCCTTCATCCACCATCTTCTGAATTTTACCCATTCCATAGTCATAAGTCTTCTCCACAAAATAGTATTCTGAATGTACACCATTTAATATTAGCACATAAACCCCACTTGATTTAAACAGTCTCCATTCACTTACTATTTCCACTTCCTGAGATATCAAGTGAGTTACCCTTTCTGGCTCAAAAAGCATACACAAGTATTCCAGAGTCTTCAAAATCTTCTTTGTTACCTCTCCTTCAAGCTCCTCTACCTCAAAGAATGCTCCATATACATGCATTCCGTAACTGAACATGTCTTCAAGCTCTTCCCTTGAACATTCTTTAACCACTTCTGAAAATGATTCAAGAATTCTTCTACTTCCATTTTCTCGTATGATCTTGTAGTAAGGTTTGTGACATAATTCCACAATACTCCATTCTACAATCTTCTTTGCTGAATCATCTTCTTCATCATCTTGGAACACTTCTCCCTCTTTCTTTAAAGACTTTTCAAACTTCCTTTTCTGTTCCCTCATCTTCTGTAGAAACGCCTTTTTCGGATCTGTCAAGTTCTTCTTCCTTCCTTTCCTTTTCAAAATATCATTCAACTGTAAGTGTCCCAAATCAGACTCTTTATCCTGAAAATAGTACTCCCTATGTCCATTCTCAAGTGTATGCATAAATACTTGACACTTAGAATAAACCATCCAGCTTACAACACTTGGCTTCTCAATTCTCTTTTGGTCTGGTTCAAACAAAATCTGCAACAACTCCATAATCACCCTTATATCATCTATTTCTCCTTTTCCCATCTTATCTTCATATTTCTCCAATCCAATCTCATATAATTCCTCCAAGTCAACTCTTGAACACTGTGCCACAAACATATGAAAGTTAGGAAATACTTCATACTTCTTATCAGCTCTTCTTACTCTTAGGAATGATCTGTGGTTGTTCTGGTAGATATCCCAATGCACAATCCTTGGAATTCTTGAACTAAGTGGAACAACATTCACATGAACATTTCCTTGAGGATTAGCATCTTCAACATTCTTCTCCATGTTGGATTCATCACCCTTTCTCCTTTTTACAACCCTTTGAGTAATGGTCTTCTTCCTCTTCATTGACCTAATTACCTTTTCTATCTTGGAGGGTTCTTTCACACTAGGCTTTGTTTCTTTATGCTTCATAATCTTTTCATCTCTTTGATCTCCAGGATCAGGAAATGGTCTTTGAATTACCACATCCTGCCTTTTTTTAATCATTCTTTCAGCCTTCTCTCATGCTTCCCAGCCTCCTTGAAGCCTTTCCTGCTCTCTTTTATACATTGCCTCAACTTTTTGGTAAGACCACTTCTTAAAAGCTTCTTTCCTCACATCAACATTCACCCTCAAAAAGTTGATCATATGTTTTCTCATCTGTTTAGCCAGAACTGTCTAGCTTGGTTGCCTAGCCCTCCTTGTCACCTTTCTAGCTTGTGACCTCTTGGATTTGGTAACTTCAGCATTAAACTTTTCTTGAACTTGTTTTGTAAACACATAATCCTTTGCATTCTGATATTCCCTCTTGTGCTTCTCTTCAACTCTTTCTTTTTCCTCTTTTTCAAGCAGCCTCTGAAATGCTTGCATTGAAAGTTGTTCTTCCTTCTCATTAGAAATTCTCTTTGTCTTTTTCTTCTTCAGCTTTTCAATCAAAATCCCTTTTCCTTTATCTTTGCTCTCTGCCACTGGCTCTTTCTTCTTCTTCATTGCAGCTTCTTCAATAATCACTACTCCCTTGGCTTTTGGAATAACCTTAGTAGCTTGTGGTAGATTGATCAATGCCTCTCGAGCCACTTGCTCTTTCTCTATTCTTTCATCCTTTGAGATTGATACTGCTGCTGCAATGGATACTACTGCTTGACCAGATATTGCTACTCTTTCATCCGATAAGGCTGCTTTCTCATTTGATACTTCTGCTTTCACAAATTCAGCATCAATGGACTCCCTCTTAATGGGTTCATCCTCTTTTGTCTTCTCCCCCTTTGTGAAAGCTGTTGTAGATCTCTTCCGCCTTTGCTTGTGCACCAATCCATAAACCAACCTCTTCAATTGGGAAATTTGACCGTTTTGAGACTTGATTAGGGAATTCTAAACTTTAATGAGCTTCTCCATCTCTTTAATTCTGGCAGTACTTGCATCCCCTTCTTGTGCTATGGTACCAATTTCCTCCATCAATTCATCATAGTTATATCTATCCTCACCTCCTTTAGGTGTTTTTACCACCCTTGAAGGATCATAGGAAGGTTTAGTAGAAGCCTTTTGCCTAGAAAAAGCACTTGCTACCCCCTTGGTTTCTTGGAACCTGGGACCTTTAGATGATTTCTCATCCAAAGTTGCCGTGGGGAAGGTCTTAGCTATGTTCACACTGTCCTGGGCCCCACCTTGCGGTGACACAGTAGTGTGAGCCTCACTGCACACATGCCCATCCTTCTCCTTAGAGGGCACCTTTTGGGAGTTAGAAGACATTCCAATGGGTTCCCTTTGGATATTCTCAAGTGAAGAATGCTCCACTTGGGGGTTATTACGCTTAAGGGGTGTATCTCAAGAGGAGGAAGGAACTCCTTTGGGCTTTCTAATATACTGTTTTAGTGACGAGGTGGGGGTTTGATCAATTGGAGTCTGAGGAATTTGATTGGTGGAAGGTGTGGGTAGGGTATCAGTGGGTGTACTTGAATGTGTGGGCTGCAAGCCTGACTCCTCACCTTGTTGTGTGGTTACTCCTATCATTGTAGAGAACAATGGGGTGATGGTACCAGAAAAGTCCTTTGCAAGCCTTTTCATGTTAGAGTACACCTTCCTAGTGGGAAGGGGTCTAACATATACCTCCTTAAAGGTTGGTATATCCGTCAATTCCTTTGTAATAACTTCTTGCACAAACCTAGGATACATATAGAAAGATTTGGAAGATGATTTTGTATCCAAGTTTGAGACAAGACCATCAAATATCATTTTGGAAAAATTAAAAGTTTGGTTAGTGGCTAAGCAGACCAAAGCATACGCAATGGTACTACCAAACTCACTCCAGCCTGTTGTCTTTTTAGAAAAGCAATGAACAAGGATATGAACAAAAAACCTCCACTGTGGTGAAAACTTGTTTTTGTAAAAAGTAAAAACAGTGGTAGAGCCTTCGTATCCCATTTTGAGAAGAGTAGAGTACAGCTCCTCATTGGACAGAGTAGTAATACCTTGTGCATCCTAAAGTTGAAGATGAGTGCGAATCTTGTCCTCATTGACAATGAGCGTTCTATCACAGACCTTCGTGTGAATCTGTTGGCCATCAGTGGTGGATTCAACTTGTGCATTTGCCCAAAATTTCTTTTGATGCTCGACATAGATGGTAGGATTGAGTAGAACAGCATGACCAATATGGGATTTTGACAAAAATCAATGATATCTAGAAAGTCATCGGCCTGTTCAACCTTCTCCAGAAATCCAACCTTGTTATGATCTTTATGAAACACTAAGGAAGACATTAGTATGAAAAATCACGAAAATATCACTCGAAATTGCACAAGATAGCACAAATTCTCCAAGAAGAAGAGAAAGGGGTTTAGGGTTTGGGAATTCAAAATAGCCGTTGGGGGTTTGGCGGTGAAAAGGGCTATTTATAGGGCGCTGGATATAATTAAAAAGCAGTAGTAACAGATAACTAGCAGTAGTAAGAAACAGTAGTAAGAAGCAGTAGTAATGAGCGATAGTAATAAGCAGTAGTAACGATGCCAAACAGTAGAAACCCTGCCTGGCGGTAGTAACCATGCATGGCGGTAGTAACCATGCCTAGCGGTAGTAACCAAGCCTGGCGGTAGTAACCATATCTAGCACTAGTAACCATGCTTAGCGGTAATAATGACTAACCTGCAGTAGTAATGACTATCCTGCAGTAGTAATGACTAACCTGCAGTAGTAATGACTACTAAACCATCACATCGTACCTGAAACACTCAAAACAAACTTGTTAACTGCACCATGCTTCAAAAACGAAAATAAAAAGTTACACATCAAGAGAAAAAGAATACAGAATAGGTACAAAAAGAAACAAAAAGTTGTTCATTCAGAGTTTATCATTCCTATACTGGTTACCAGAAATGTAAATCTACCCACATCAAATGCTTTTGTGAATAAATCTGCATACTGATTGTTAGTGTGAACTTTTAACACTTGAATTAACTTCTTTTCATTGCAATCTCTAATAAAGTGATGCCTGATTTCAATATGCTTTGTTTTTGAATGCTTGACAGGATTATTAACAATACTTATAGCACTGTTATTGTCAATGAATATGGGAGTGTTTAGAAAAGACAAACCATAGTCCAACATTTGGTTTTGAAGCCAAAGAACCTGAGAGCAGCAACTTGTAGCAGCTACATACTCTGCTTTAGCTGTTGATGTGGACACTGTGGTTTGTTTCTTGCACTGCCAAGACACCAGTCTTGCACCCAGAAACTGACATCCCCTGATGTTGACTTTCTATCCAGATTAGTACCTCCATAATCACTATCAGTGTAGGCCAAGAGATCAAAAGGTGATTTATGAGGATACCAAAGGCCTAGTCTAGGATGACCCTTTAACTATCTGAATATCCTTTTGACTGCATGAAGATGTGATTCTTTAGGCCTCACTTGAAATCNAAACTTCATTCCATGATTGAATCAATACAAAGAACACTTTCTCTCTCTAGTTTCTCTCTCTAGAAACTATCTCCATGAATATTACACATAAGCTTCCTACCAACTAACTAACTAACTCCTCCTATTTATACGCTAGGCTAATTAGTCTAA
>LUCG01055355.1:0-36754 GCA_001633085.1 Carthamus tinctorius | reverse complement strand
AATTATTAAATACATATGGTTCGGGGTCGGGTAAATGGCATCGGGTATGGTATCGGGTAAATGAGCAGATATTGACTAAAACCATAACCATCCCAAACCCGCGATATTTTTTTGAAAAAATCCCATACCCAGTCCCATAACCATTTACCCGGCCCAATCCCGTCCCGAAAATCCCGAGTTCGGGGATTCCCATCGGGTTCGGATATTTCTGTCATCCCTAAAGACGATGCATATCCAACCAGCTCGTCTGATGCCACGTTAGCGCTGACTAGTTGGAGGGAACTGGTTCCCAATCCGTTGATGGAGCCAACACCTTCTTCTTCTTTTTCACCTCTGATTTTCTTTCTCCTTTTTTGTTGTTTTTGCTTTTTTGCATGAGATGGTTGAGGGATATGAATGTACGATTTAGGGAGTTGGAAGGAAAAAATGATATGACGCCAATATAGCAACGGAAATAAGAGGGTTGGATGGTGATGTTCTAAGTAAATCTTTCAGCGTCACAATGGTAAATATAATAAGTAGCATGTGTGTATCATTCCATTATATTTATCCACCATGCTACCGCCTCGTGGTTTCTTTGTTTCTACTTTTGGAAAAAGATTATAAATCCATCAATTTTCAAAAGAAATATAAATGGAAAGTTGACTATTTTTCATCATTGGGTATAGAAAGTCATAAAACATGAACATAGAAAACTTTGTATTGTGTGGTGTTTGGAAGTGATTATCTGTTTATTTTTAAAAAGCGTTTAACTGTATTTTTAAATAAGTACATCCTTTCTACTTCTTTAAAACTGTTTATCTGTATTTTCAACTCGTGATAAGTAATTTTACTTAAGCACTTAAAACTGTTTATCTAGGTTTTCAACCCGTAACAAACACTTTTAACCAAACACTTAAAATTGTTTATCTGCGTTTTCAACCCGTGATAAACACTTTTAACCAAACACTTAAAACTGCTTATCTACGTTTTCAACCCGTGATCATTTTAATTGAATAAAAACAATATGAAGGAGAGTAAGACGTCATATGATCATTGATTTTTCGGTTAGTTGAGCCTTTTGTCTATTTTTAATTGTCATAAATAATGCTCCTCTCAACTTTTAACTGGAAATAATATTGTCGGGACACTACTTTTGTTTTCTAAAATGTAAAAAAAAAACAAAAATATCAAAGCATTAATAGCCCAATGATCGGTAACATCATTCGGAGGGACGGTGAATGACATTCCTGTTTACATGGCTCGATTTATGGGGTGAGCATGTGACGATACCCTGACTATGGATCGACTTTCGGTTCGGTTCATGGTCGCCGATGATTAGTCGGGTACCCTTATGGATCCCGGATACCTCGTCGACTTCGTGTCAAAACGTGTGCGTGAGTTATCTGCCGTTTAAAAAAATGTATTGTTTTTTATTTGTTCATTTAAATATAAAAATTGACATTTTAGCCTAAAATTTTGTAAGAAGTTTCAAATATATCATATGTATAAATAACATTATAGTTTGGAAGATAAAAATTAGGTTTTCTAAATTTATAAAATAGCTTCTGAAATTTATAATAGTTGTAAAAATAAAACAAAAGAATATATAAAATTTAGTATAAATAACATTATAGTTTCTGAAATTTATAATAGCTATAAAAATAAAACAAAATCTTAGTGTAAATAACATTAATTTAATTTTTGACGTTACTTTGATTTTTTTTACAAACTTCTATCAGATATTTTCATCAGATATTTTTCTAGAAAATCCAAAAGATATAAGACAATAGACATGACACTTCCTATTACATCTACAAAGTCAAAAAAAAAATACGTTTTCTAAAGAAATTATATTTCCTTCTGCCTTTTTAATATATCCGTCCTCCTACTCGTTTAATTATTTAACATGTGTAATGCATTAACTCTCTTTTTTATATCATTACTAAATTTTAACACTTGTCAACTAATCAAGTGAATAGGAGGATGGATAGGTTAAAAAGATAGAAAGAAATATAATTTCTCCTTTTTTTATAGCCCACGTAGCTATAAAATAACGCTCCAGAATTCCAAACTATAATAAATCTCCAAGAGAATCCTTCATTTTAACTTTTTTTTTAATTCTTAGGGGCGTTCGATTCATTTCAGGGAATAAGAATGAAAATGAAAATAGGAATGCATGAGAATATGAATGAACATTGCAATGATGCTGTTTGGTTAACCCAATATAATCAATGAAAAATTGTTTCGTATTAAAAAAATAAGTTTTTCCAACTTGAAAATACAAAAGATGTTTTTTTATTTAACATCCATAAATGGAACAATGCATGAAAAAAATAACCAAGTATAAATAAAAATTTCATTCCTCCCCAATTTGGTCAGGAATGAAAATTAATCCATCTGCAGGAATGATTCCATTATATAATATCAAACCAAACAGCAGCTTTCATTATCATTTCCATTCCTGACCCTTAATACCCCCAACCAAACGCCCTCTTACAATTGTAAAACATAATAACCACTTATTTATTTATTTTGTTGCTTTTCTCGGTCCTAAAATAATATTATTTTTAAAATCATTCATATTTCAAATTTTATGTCTTTAAATTTCTCAAATAAAATAAAATTCGATTTGATTTGAAAATTTTAGGTCAAAATCGTAAGAATGTTATTTTTATTTTTCATATAATTAGAAGAGGAAATCATCAAATTGTAAACGATTCATATATTACCCAGCTATGTAATTTAGGGGGTGCTTGGTTGGGGGTATTGCAGGGTAAGTNTTTTCCATATGTCATTCCATCTTTTGATGTTAAATGGAACATCTATTGTATTTTCAAAGTGGAGGAAAATATTTTTTTAATATTAAACAATTTTTCATTGATTATAGTGGGTTAACCAAGCAGCATCAATATAATGCTTATTTTCATTCCCATTCTCCTGCATTCCCATTTTCATTCCATTCCCATTTCCTAAAATGAACCAAGCACCCCCTTAGTCATTTTTACTAAAATACCTCAAATGCCTTTGATTAATATTTAGCTAGTGGTTGAAACTTATAAATATGAACTTTAGTGGTCAAAGTATAAAAACAAAAACTTAGAATAAGAAAAGAAAGAAATAAAGGGGTAGTTTCGCAAAGAAAACAAAAATATTGGTGTTCATTTCGTCAATTGCAGTTAATCCTAAAATTGTTGCATTTGATTTGAAATTAGGGTTTGTGAAACCAATCGGCAAGACGATTCCTCCTGTAGCTCTTCAGGTAAGAATATTCAGTTTTTCATACGCGTTTCAAGGTTTCGTTGAAGATCAATTGAGGGAATTAGGGTTTGATTTTTCAATTTAACCTGCCACTTCTTTTCCCCAATTCCATAAAAAAAGTCCAGTACATTATTTAAAGTGTCAATAATTCAGTTATTATGTTTTGATTTTGAGCAACTTTTGCTTTTAATTTGAATTTCTTACCACTGATCGGAGTGTGGTATTTTTAGCCTATTTCTTGTTTTTGTGGCGTCATATGTCATTCTGTTTCAAAATATTTGACAACAAATTGAAGGGTAATGCATGTCAGATTGATGTTGTCCTGTTGCATACTTCGTAGCATAAAGGTGAATGGATCGTGTGAGAAGTTGAGTTAAAAGTGAAAAGCTTGAGAAGTTGATTTGAACCACTGATCTCTTTTAATACCATGCCCTCCCATGAATTGCGGTTTGGAGAATAGAATTGATTCGGTGCATCTTATCCTAATGTTCATCTATTTCTCTTCCAACGGTTGATAACCACTTCCCTCGCCGGAATCCAACCCTGATAGGTAATTGGTTACATGACGGGGGTGTTTGGGATTGCTTATTAATTTGTTTACAGCGGAGCCAACCAACAAATAAGGGGTTTTGTAAGAAGTCAAAACCATTTAACTGTTCCAACCAGCATTTAGCAGATAAGTATATAAGTTGTTTTAAATAAGCAATCCCAAAACACCCCCTACATTGTATTTTATATCACGGTTAGGTTTTAAAATAGGAGTCTCTTGATCATGAAGTTAGCTCTTCTTTTCTGGTGGAGTATTAGCCGCCACCGGAGTCATGATTTTTGTTGCCTAAAATTTGTCATAGTAAAATTAGAAATAGGATTTAGCATACTTTACAGGTATGCAAGGTCAAATTGCACCATTCAAATCTAGTTTGGTTGGATCAATACAAGAAGCATCGACTTTGGTTTCATTAATGTGATCTGATTAGTCCGGCACCAAGGTTATGAAAGATCTATATACGTAATAGCCAGCAAGACAATTTTTTGCCTATCCAGCTGCATTAGCTTATTTCTTCTTTTCTCATCCTCTATTCTTGTTGCAGGACATATGAGACATAGGGTATGCATTTGAAATGGAGATGACACTCAAGGAAGCAAACCCTGATCATTCAATGTCTGGAATCTACGAGATACCCGGTGAACCTGCTTTGGTTATCAATGGGGTTCCTCCTGTATGCACCAGTGATGATGGTAGTCTCTTTGACTGCAAGGTAGTGAGTAACACAGATTCAAAGCTTAACGAGCCTTTGGGTGACTGGTTGACTGGCAGAGAAGTTCAAAAGTCGTTTGGGGGGAAGGTCTACAATGGGAAAATTAGCAAGTTTGACAAAGAATCGGGTTGGTATAGAGTGGTTTACGAGGATGGGGATTTTGAAGATCTTGAATGGCATGAGTTGCAAGAAGTGCTTCTACCCCTTGATGTCACAATCCCATTGAAGACAGTAGCATCAAAAGTCATCAAGAAGAGGCAGAAACATGAAAAGAAAGTTGGGAGATCTATAACTAAACCCAAAGTCCACCAACATAAAGAATTGCAATCTGGGGTTGAGAAAATGGAGGCCTAGCAACAGGAATTTGAAGCAGTTTCGACTTTCTTTAGATCATTGATGAGTGCTTTTTTACAGAGTAACACAAAGCTTCTTTTGGGAGTAGTTCGTCTAGATACGGTTAGTCCTGAAGCCTAGAAAATGAAATTTTGTAAAGCTCATGATAAGAGGGCAATCAGTTGCATATAGCACATTCTTCTCAACCCATATTAACAATGACTTATGGCATTGTGTACCATGGAAGATTGTTGTGAGCTAGACAACTAGAATTCATAACTATTTCACTCCTTTTTCAAAAAAAATGACAACTTTACTCATCAATTGTCCAAAGATTTTGTGGCAAAATCAGTCTTGGTAGTTCAACATAATAATAGTCTTGAAGATCTTCATGAATCCATGATCCTTTTGGCATAATCATTGCAACAGTAATCACCATCATGCTTTGTTGCTTCATGGAAGTTGGAAGAGTCAGCTTTCTGTATGCATATATATTCCATACTCGAAGGCTCAAAGCTCATTTCAAAATCTATTCTCTGCAATGGCTGTCAAAGCATCAAAGGGGTTGGTATCCCATTAGGGCTTAATGTACCACCAAAAGAATGTTAGGAGACCAAAAAAGAAAGAAAATCAGATTTACCTTCCAACTTTGAAGATGGTAAGACCAAGATTATGATGCTTAACTACTTAGCTCCTGATAGCACTTTTGAATTTCTCCAACTCCTTTGATTCACAGCCATGAACAGCTTTAATTGTATCTATGCAGCTACTGCAGGGAACAAAAGCAACAAACACCATAACACCCATGAAACTCTTAATCATTTTTGTAATCAAGAAGGAATCTATTAAAACAAATCAGTTTATTATTACAAGAATCAAATGTGTATCTTATACAAAATAGCACCTTTTTTTTTGGAATTTTCTGTGATTTAAGTCTACAAAGTGAACCGGTTGTTTTTCCCTCTGATCTGTTTCTAGTAATTACTCTAATTACATAATATTGTTGAACAGGAAAAATCTGGAAGATAAGATGGTTGTTCAGAAGATTCTACGAAGCCTGAGTCGAAAGTTTATCACACCTAACCCTTAGAAACTCTGTAGGTGGTTATCTACAATCACATGAACTCCGAATCAACCACCTTACGTTTAATGCTTCTGATACATACTTCTTCTTTCTAATGAATAATGCAACACTTTCGTCTAGATTGAACCATGTCTGCAATTGGAAACGAAATTTGTACAAATATACTTGCACATTGTTACAAAGAATTGAACATATCTGTTTTGGCCCATTCGCTTTTCCTATTATATCATCATTAAAGGGTGTTGATAGTTTTAACTTCCACCTAAACTATGCAATTTTCATGGGACAAAAGGAGAACAAAGCTAAGCAATTGAACGTGAACACAAACACATACATATGACATTTGACATGCCAACCATTATAATCTAACCTGCAAGCTTCCTTGTTGAACTTTTTCTTATCAATCCCGTATAAAGTTTCAAAAACATCCGGCTCAACTCGACAGAAATACGGCCGATCTGCAATTATAGACTCCTATGTATGAGTATGAAAACCCAATAGTTAGATAAGAGGATAGACAAAATGCTATGCTAACCATCATATATGGAGCATGTTCTTGTGCTTTTCTCAAAGTGTATGCACCACCCATCAGAACCCACCAAAGATTTATATAGCTGAACATAAAACAGTAATTCACATGTTAGATACAAAAACATTGGCTTCACTTCTGACTTCAACCCAAATTCAATTTATAAAAAGAAAATTCCATAAATTAACAACTACACTGAAAACCTTGAATTTGAAATTGAGAACCTTTTTGCCCTAAATCAAAATGTAACTATTTGCATAGCCCTAACAGTAGTATCAAGAACAACCTCACTGTCCTTAATGGAAATAGTAACAGGTATTTAGGTTAAGGAATTGGAATTGGAATTGATGAAAAAACATAAATGGAAGTACTTGAATATCGGAGGAATCATCGAAGATTTCTTCAGGGGAGGGGAATTTGGGACCCTTATCGAGCTTACAGCAGGCACCGCAATCCTTTACGCACTGCCAAAGGGGTTCCGATTTCCTGGCTCCAAAACCGGCGGTACTACTACTACTACTACTGTTCTTCTTCTTCCTCTGGGTTTTTGCAGAGACTTGGCTCCGCCGTTGTTTTTCCGTCACCGGCGGTTCGACGGCGGCGAGTGAATAAGGAACCACCGCTGCTAACATTGCGACTGCGAAACTGTAATTTTCTTATCTTTTCGCTTTTCAACGATCAACATAAACCAAAAACCACCGCCAAATATTTGTTAAATGTTGTCTAAGATATTGTTTGCAAATTTGAAAGATAATTTTCATAAGAAAGAACAAATGGGGATGTAGCTCAAATGGTAGAGCGCTCGCTTTGCATGCGAGAGGCACGGGGTTCGATCCCCCGCATCTCCATTTTTTCATTTTTAATCTTTTTCTTTTTGACAAGGGGATGTGTTCTTGTCTTTGTAACTTACTTCTTTTCGGAAGGTGGATTTCATTCGATTTATGATTCATATAATTTAGAATTCGATGTTTGTCTTCCTAACTTACTTCTTTTTGTTTGGCTTGGTTGATTTTAGAAGTTTTCAACCTAATTTAGAAGGTGGATTTCATTTGATTTTATGATTCATATGATTTAGAATTCGATGGTTCGAAACTATTTAATCTATAATCATTATTAGATTCTACGTTTAAGACTTTTAGTTTATTGATAATAAGGTTTGGGTTTGTACGTCTCCTCTTCGTGTTTCATCGCTTAAGTCTTTCGATGTAGCTAGGGATCTTCATGACTACTTTCTATGGTCCCGTGAGATCAATCAAGGTACGGAGAGTGTGGTTGACAAAAGTAAAGTTGATTTCATTCTAGAGACCTAAATTTAGAGAAAAGGAGGGTGGTTGTGATGCAATGATGTTGTAAAAGGGATCATAAGAGGTATTGGCTCAAAACCATGAAATCTAAAAGGATTAGGAGTGGAAGGGCTTTGTCTAGGTGCATTTTCAGACTGGACCCTAACCTTGGCTGATTTAGTTGCAGCCATGTAATTAGGCATTGCACCTCCGCTTGTGGAACCCCTTGGATGTTGATGGTGATGTAACACCGAGTTGAAATTGTAGTTAGACCTTAGACTCGACGTTTGGCCTTGAGTAAGAAGGAATCTAAATCATTGATCGCTTTTAATCTCAAACCCGTCCAATAGATTCCGTTTGATAAGGAACTAATCTGGTGCATTGCATCCTAATGTGCATCCAAGAATGGAGATCCCTTATTATCCTTCTTAGACTATCCACAACCACAATCTGGAGTGATCCAGATTCCAGATTGTGGATAAAAAAATTAAACAAAAATCAAAAATAAACTAATGCTAGCAATCCTTACCAATCTTGGTTGCTGGATGAACCTAGATTGTGAGATGTATTTACCAACTTAAGTGACATGTGTCACTTTCTAGTTAGTTATCCTTATATTTATAAAATATAATGTTATTTAATTAAAAAATAACTTAAATAATAAAAAAATAAAAAACATGCTAAAATTTATGATTTTCAATTCCCTACGGATAGAGATCAATATTGATAACTTTTTTCTTATAGAAATCCAACTCATAACAAGGCTATGTTTCAAATTTTGTTATTTCTAAAAAACATATTTTTTCACTATTAGTTCAAAAATATGCTTGTAAGTAAATTTGTAAATTATTTGTGTCTCTCTTTTCTACTTTCTTGATTTCCTATTGAAAACAAACAGTACTATTACATTTTTTTAAAGAAGATTCATCTAAGCTATGTCTAGACTACATCCTTACAATTTGGTAATTAAGTTTCGGCCATTTAAGACTAAGCCTAACAAGATGATTGATTAGATATTCCACCACATCTCCTAGACTTTTTACCAGTATACCACCAAATGACATTTCTGCTTGAAGTAAAATATAGTAGTAAATGCTAAAAGTAGTAGTAATTTACCAATGCTTACATTTACATTGTTATTTCAAGTGGATATAACTGTCGTTATGCATTCTCCTCAGACTTCTTATCTATTTCATGTTTATGCATTCATCTACATCTTTTTAGCATTATAGCCTTCATGAGGATTTCCAATTCCTTCTTACATTGAGATGGCAAGAAAATAAACAACTTAAAAGAAAAATAATTTTGATTTGAGTTACAAGACAAATTTTATGGCCTTGTAAAATGTATACAACGGGAATAAGGAAAGTATGATGTGTTGATGGCTTGTGAGGTCGGACTTTCCTCAAAGTTTTATGAACACGTGGATCTAAAAAAAGAAGCAATTAAATAAAAACATTTCAGGACGAGTTATGAGTCAAATGTTATGTATAGCCTCCCATAGTGTATACAACGAGAATACAAAAGGACACGATGTTTCCAATGGTTTCTGATGTTAAATTATCCCTAAGTTATACTATTATGTGTGGATCTTAGAAAGCAACTTGGAGTAATAAAAAATCATCTTAATTAGTGTCAAGGATCAATAGTTATGGTTAATAGCTTTCTAAAGCATACATATATAAAGAGAATATGAAAAAGATGTTTACTAGCACATAGATCTAAAAACAATTTCAAAAAAAAATCATTTTGATCCACGTTGTTAAAAATTATGAAAGTACAAATATGAGTGTACACTAAGACACGGATACAAGAGGTTATAACTTTTGATCCATAACTTGTCACTGTCATGATTTTCTAAAATCAATTGTTTTTCAAGGTCCAATGTCTACATGCCGGTAGGCATGATATTACAAAAACCATCATATCATATTGTATTCTCGTAGTATACATTATGGAAGGCCATAATTTTTGGCTTGTAACTCAGATCAAGATCATTTTTTAGATTTCTTATCATTTCAAGATCTAATGTAGGGATAATTGACAATATGATACCTGTTGGAACTTAATAACAAAATCAGGAAGTTGGTTAGTATATATAGGTAGTTACTCTTGAAGGGGTGTGATGGTTCACGAACCAACACCACCATAACCACCCTAAGCTGAACCATTACAATGGCTCGAAGGCACCTCTTCGTTGTCTATATGTATGTCGTTGTCTTTGTTGTTTCTTCTATCCTTATTTTGTGAATGATCTTGAATGCATGATGATCTATGGGATGGCCAGATTGAATGATCCTGGAAAGATGTAAACCTGTACAGATTCTGAACAATACCATGATATATGTTGTTTTCACTTAGGGAGGTGGTAATATTTGAGTTAACATGTTTATGAATTATGAGATATACATCATACATGGTGGTATAACTTTGAGAAAAATCCAGCATCAAAAGCCACTGTATTTCATGACATCCAATCATTAGATTATCTCCAAATATTATGGCCATCTAGAAATAAAGCAACTTCATAAACAAAATAAACATCTTGATAAGGTTTTACAATTGCATAGTTATGGTCTACCAGGCTACCAAAATGTGAGCATCTTAGTTCATTGTTTGTTATCTCATACTATTAATCAAATATTGAAATATGATTTAATAAAGACAGAAAAGAGCAAGAATTCTTGATATACAACAAAGAATTGGTACACCCCAAATGCAGGCTGAATATATACAGTTAACTGCAAAAGGGTGACATGAATTTACAGAAAACATAAAACTATTTTGTAGTTAATCTTTACACAAAACAAAAGGATTTTTTTTCCAGCAAACCTGCTGGTATTAATTAGTATGAACCAACCAACCAATTCAAAACTCAAACTCCTCCTCCTGCAGAACCCTCTCTGCTGCCATTTCTTCCTCATCATCAATAAGAAAGTATTCATTCTTCTCCACTGGCCTGAACATGTAAAACATCAACATATAGAACACAAGACTTCCTACCTCCTGTGCCCCATTTGACACCCACTGAAACTTATACGAAGAGATCGTGTCCAGCGAAAAAACTATGATCCTTGTGAAATACAAGTACCCGATAACCACCATGTAGAATTTTCGGAACAGGGTCAACTTTGCCAGGGTCCTAGCAGCCTTCCCGTCGGTTTTCGAGGTCTCTCGCAGCGACCGGATCGACCACACGATCGGGAAAAGAATGGCGGCACAGCAGATGAGATCTACAATCATGAAAATTTGGTTCCAAGTTATCCAACTCTTACTGAATGGTCCAGTCTCCCCAACCACTATAGCAGCTATATTTGCCAAAATCTGAAGCGGAATCACGATTATCAAAACCTTCTTCTCTTTGTCTTGCAGAAACGGTTTCAGAAATGACCATCCGGTACCGATCAACACGATCACGGTGAACAATAGCACCCCCCTGAAGAACTGAAACGTGTAGAACAAGACATCCCATCCGTGAGGCGTACCTGTTAGAATAAAAATAAAAATCACCCGTGTTAAATTTCCATATACCATTCATGTCCATCACTCATATGAATACACCTCACCTCACTGGAGAGAGAACGTGAACAAGGGCAGAGCCACGAGGCCGCAGAGTAGGTAGTTGCCCCCATAACATTTTAAATTTAAAAATTTTAATATATATTAGGGATTATTTGGAAATCACATAATCACTGGGAAATTTAGAGGCCCATTTGGAAGTCCATCTACTCACGCCTCTTTGGCTTCACACGAAAGAAAGGAGCAGGCGAGCAACCTCTCTTTTGTTCAATCAACGACACATGATCCATGAACTAGGGTTTGTAGATCAACAATTAATGGCCATTGTTCGGGTCAATATTTTGGAGTTTTATTTTGTATAAAATACTATTCTTTAAAATTACGATTATTGTTGATATTTTGGAGGGTTTTTTGTGTATAAAAAACTAGTTTTTTAGAATTAAGATTGTTGTTCTGAGTTTTTATCCGTACACAAATTAGTTTTTGTCACCGCTCCGGAATGTGAAGTTAAATAAAATATATAAAAATTTGGGTTGTATAGGTAAATTTGGTACGGGTGATTTCTATCCGTACCTGTAACCTTCACGTAATGTTTCTCCGCGGCCGCACAGATCAAGTTGAGCGACTTCACGACCAGCAACACGCCCATGAGCACATGGATCCGGTGAAGAGATCCTTTGTTTTTCAGGCATTCGGCCGTCCAGAGGCCTACGAACCAAAAGTAGATGATGGAGAAGAGGAAGTAAAACGTCGGGAGCTGCGTTTGGCCGGCGGATAGGTAATCCTTGTGTATTCCGTCTTCGCTGTTGTAGAGCTCGGTGCGGACGTCCATGGACACGAACGATTCGCGATTGCAATTGGCGAAGAAGAGGTAGTACTCGTCGGGATAGTTAACCGGAAACGATTTGTTGAGCGAGGAGTGAGGCGGAGGGGAGAGATCTTGGAAGGTGAACAGAAGCGATACGTATTTCGAAGCGATTATGCAGATCTCAGGCCTCTGTTCGAGCTCCATGAGGATTTGATTTCTGGAGCTTTCGGCGGCGAGGAAGAATCCGAGGAGAGACGGATCGGCCTTGGACGAGGCGGAGGTGACGGAGACGGAGGAGACGTCGACGGAGGCGAATCCGTTGTTGGAGAATCCGAATTTCTCGAACAGGATCACGGGACGGTTGTCGTGTCTGATCTTCAAGGTTTTGATCTCCGCCGTGACCGGTGGTGGTGGAAGGATGATGAAAAAGGCAAAGAGGAGGATGGAGAAGATGATTGATGTCGTCATTTTGAAGGTGGCAGACGGCGGTGGGAGTTGTTCGGAGACGTGGGAATTTCTAAATCTGAAATTCCTTCCCCAAACAGCCCTTGGTTGATTCGCCTGTTTTCCTTTTGGTTTCTTTCTGTTTACCCTCCTTCCATTGCATGCATTTTTATACGTAAAAACCACCAACTGATCAAAAAGAGGAAACAAACTTTTTAGTGGCTTTAAAACATTTTCTATTTTAAATATCTTTGTTACCACAAATTAACCATTATTTATCAATAGGTATAATAAGATGTACTTCTAGTTGATGTACATGTCGTTGGTGTATAATAGGGATAATAATGTAATTCTAAGATTTTCGAGTTATTCAACAATATCAAATGAAATTGTTTAGTATGAACATGTATGATCATTTTTTATACAATGACTGAACATTTTTGAACATGTTTAAATTGGATTTGACCTGGATGTAACATGCATTCACTTTGTATGAATATATATTCACATTTGAACGAACATGCAAACGTTAAAACTTGTATGAACACGTATTTACTTTTGGACGAACATGTAGACGTACATTCAATTGGTGGTGATCAATAAATTACATTAATATCATGAGTTATTTCAAGGGGAGTCAATTTGAGGAAATAAGAACTACCTAGTCTTTAGGCTAGTCTAGTCATAGATTGGGTTGCCTCGAGCTCAGTCAAAGACTATGGTTAGGTTCTAGATCCAGTGTAAGCTGGGTCAGGACAGCGACGGATTAGTGGGCTGCTCGTGAATGCCCCGATACCGCCGGGAAGGTTTGCATGTATGTGTGTATGTGCTCGTCATAGTCGTTCGTTGTTGGTTCGATGTTGCTATATATTAAAAAAAATGGATGTACCAAAGTTAAATAGTCTAACCACTTATTTAGTATTTAATAAAGTCAATCTATTTAATTAAATAATTTAAATTAAATTTGTGTTTATTATTCTGGTTTTAGAAAATAAAATTAAAGCGAAATGAAAGGCAAACGGACCATCCAATTTCCTTCCAACAACGAAACGATTCTATTCTATTTACCGGTCGGTAACCACCTCCCCCTCCTGTTTCTTCATCGCCGGAGATTTATGTTTTTCTTTCACATTCCGATTAGAGGTTTAGAATTTGGTGGTTCTCATGGCGTGGCTAAGAACGGCGATGAACAAAGCTGCCGAAGTACGCAGTTTAAGAGCCGCTGTTCGTCCGCACGGCGCTAATCTCGCCTCCGACAAGGTTTTTCTCCCCTTCCTTCTCACACATTACCGCATCTTATCATCAATGTATGCATATCCTCTTCTTATACGACTCACTCCAAATTGCTATTCATCTATTTGCTCTAAGAATCTAAAATCTCAATTTTTCTTCCTAGGCATTGTGTTTGAATACAATTTTACACAATTTCTTATTCAACTTATCCTTTTTGATTTAGAAACAAAAACGGATGATAACGGAAGAAATAGTCCAAAAAAGGAGTTTAGAATTTTGTTAAGATCATCTGAAACAAAAGAGATATGTCAAACATAAAAAAAATGAGATGTAACTTTTTTAGAAAAGTTAAAAAGTTCATGCCAATTATTCTGGGAAAATGCTCATCTTTATATATGTATAATCTCAATGTGCTAATATATATCTCATGAATATTATATTGATATAGTTACAATTTCTTTATTCCAGAAAATGACCATGTTATATTGTTCTAAAGTTATGTGTAATCACTGCTTTAATATGCAATGAAAGGGTACAATACCGTCTTTATGCTACAAAAATACAGGAAGATCAGAACATGAAAAGCTATAAGGAGGCAGTTAGAAAGCTTGAAGAAGTTTCTATTTTATCTAATGGGGAAGAAAGAACTCAGCTGCTAAGAACATGGTTACAAGAACTAAGAAAAATTGAAAGACTGAATGCAGGTTCTGCTGAGAATGATGAGAGAAATTCAGAGAAACCTCATACATCAAGTGATAAGGATGATTCCCCTCAAAAATCAGATGTTGTAAGTGACAAAATACGCACTATTTCTGTTGTTCTGTCATTTTAGTGTTGCTCCAGTTAGCTTATCGAATTTATATATAGGCTTTAGTTGGTTTGCATTAATTTCCCCAACATCTTCAAAATGAAAAATGTTTGGATGTGTGCAGAGACCTAACTGTATTTCTGGTGGAACGAGTAAGGATCTAGGTACCCCAAGCAGATGCCACTTAATTATTTCTGAAACTCCGTTTTCCAGATGACTGAGAGGAGTGCCAACACAAGAACTTATATGGACGATACCTTGATCAGAGAGATGAGAGCCTAATCCAGACTTGAAGTTTACATGACCAAGACGATAGTGCCATAACATAACATCACTATCTTTATACTCTCTAGAATTTAAGTATTAGTCACTAGAGACTAAACACGAATGAGATGGATTTGAGTGGATGGGGCTGGAGGATAAGGAGTCACGAGCATAGTGTGCCAATCGTCCGCCTTGAACTCGTTTTCAGAAAGTCACTCAATTTTGGAGAGAACGAGTTATACAATTTAAGACATGATTTAATTTCAGAGAGCAGATTACAATTAGAGAAGGCACTTTTAGGACGTAGTTAAGTATAATGTTCTCTGGTGATGTTCCCATGACTTTGGATAGAGGACCATTAGTTGCTATCCAGATAGCTGAGGCTCTGTTGCTTGGTTTGTAAGAGTTAAACAGGGTCTATATCCAATCATGTGGTCGGTGGTTTCCAGCTCAACAATCTATGGTCTTGAGGGGGTTGTGTCGGTGGTAAGAGCTGAAGAGGTGTTTTCCTGTGGATTAGCCTGCTGCAACATATCTAGCTGTTTGTTGGAGAACAGAGAGGAAATTTTAGATGTTGCAACAACGTTCCCATGGCCGTTTCTATCAAATGAGGGTCTTGAAGGCTTCCAGTCAGTAGTTTTTTCATGAATTTTCTACCAGATTTCTTTAAGATGCATTGTTCTTGCAGTGATCAAACTATGACGTTTGTCTCCGTTGGCGATAAAGTAACAAGTGCCGATCCTTCCATAGCTGATTGTTCCAGAGATGGATCTCCCTAAGGTCTCAACATGATTTTCCTTCTACTTTTTTCATGGCGAACTTCTGAGAATGCTACTCTAACGCTGGGAAAGGGTTTGGCTCCAATGAAGCGCCCTCTAACTTCAATTCCTTAATGAGGCCAACGAGGAATTTGAATGTTCGTTTATGCTCAATTATCTACTTATAGATGACAACATCCTCCTTGCAGTCCCACAGATAAGTTTTCAACCTGTTTAACTGTTGCCAATTGATAGACAAATTGCCTTGTCGAAGGTCATGCAAAAGAGTCTTAATCTGGAACAAGTTTCATTGGCAGCATCCCAAATGTCCCTTGTAGTTCCGTAGAGAGAAATTCTCTCCTATCTAAGCTGTCATAGAATTGATGAACCAAGACATTACCATGTGGTTACCACTCTTACTCGATTTCTCCGGTCAAGTATTCTTCTTTTTTCTTGCCTCATACATACACCATTATCAGTTGTAACCACTGAAGATACTTATGGCCATTGAGGCGATGACCTGTGATCAGAGTTGGCATATATTCAGATTCTCTGTGACTGTCTTTGGTGGGTGGAGCTTCAGGTTTGAGGAGATTTATCACATGAGGTTTGAGAGGCCATGCACTAATTACATCATGGTGAAGACTGAAGATGGCAGAGATGGGATTTAAACATGGAGGGACATGGTTTAGAGTTGTAGAATAGTCTGATTTGTCATCGTAGTAGACAAGCAGGTAGAATATGGAAAAAAAATATACGAGCAGCTAGGGCGGTGACAGCAGGGATGTAAACCCTATTCTACATTTATTGGTGGCACTAGCACTAGCTACAGCAGAAACAGTAGGTGTGATAAGAAACAGCAGCAGTAGCAATGTTAATCAACAGCAGCAGCACTGATGATGATGAGTAGTAGCAGTGGCAGCGATGGACGAAAAAACCCTGCCAATCCCATCAGTTGTTAAGCAACAAAGATTGAGAGGAGATGAAGGCTAATCACATGATATTCTGTTTTTGCTTTTCTTTTCTTTGATGGTATTCTGTTTTTGCTTCTCTTTTCTTTATATATCTGCTCCCTGGATATGCCATTCTCAATTATTTTTCAATTATAAGAAAACCAACCATGCTTCATTTCCTCCAAGTATCTTCATTTTGTAACGTTAACATTTAACCAGGCTAGTCAAATAGTCAAATAATCAAAATCAGAACTAAATGTAAGTTTTTGAAACCAAGAACTAAGATCACCTAACAATCACTTTGTTGTACTCCTATCATCATCTCTTGTAGAGCCACATCTCGTGTAAAGATCAATCTCCACAAAAACTAGCTCAAACGCAGGTCACAGGGTAGGGACACTTCCATGTGGTGCTCCAATTAAGTTATTCCATCACTTGTGGTTGTAGCTGTTTGCTTATTCTATACTTTTCAGTTTTCATGTCTCAGTATTTGTTTAAATGGTCATGTATGGGGGTGTAAGCGAGTCGAGCTTTTAGCGAGCTACTCGAGCTCGAGCTTAATAATACTCGAGCTTGAGCCGGTCTCGAACACAAAATCGAGTTCGTTTAACTTAACGAGCCGAGCGTTATAAGACCAATGTTCGACTCGACTCGTTTGAAAACTCGATTAAATTTTTCGAGTTGAGTCAAGTCGAGCCAAGCCATTCGAGCATGCCTTTTTTTGAGCCAAACATGATCATATATTTATGAATAATAGTATAAAAATATAAAAATTGTCGAGCTTAACGAGTTAACCGATCACGAGTTCGAACAAATAAACGAGCTTCGAGCTCGAGCCTGATAACTAAAAAAATATTCGAGCTCGAGCTTGAGCCCAACATTGAAAAAGTTAATCGAGCTCTAGTCGAGCTCGAGCCCAACATTATTTTTTGAGCTCGGCTCGATTAACCCACTACTCGACTCGGCTCGGCTCGTTTACACTCCTAGTCATGTATGCTGACAAGTTTACCTTTTCTATCCCTGCTGCCATCTGTTAAATAACAGATGTACTGCCTTGTAAAAAATAATGGCAGGTGCATAACCTTTTACCAAATCTGCTGCCACCAAGATGTGAGCAATAGTTTCATTCTTACCATTTTCTGGGTTAAGTGGCCAGTTGACGATGTGATAACTTTTGGAAAGGTCTTTGTTTGTTCCAAGATCTGAAAGGAGTTTCGGTCTTCGTTTTCACTTGTATATAGCTTGGTTACTTTTTTATTTAGGTTCTTACTGGAAGTCTAGAACATAGAAAACTGCATTTTAATAGCTTTTTTTCAATTGCTGTTTCCAAGTTTTCTACCAGTGAGCATCATGTAATCTAATTTCTTATATATCCATCACTTATATTTCTTTATTAACAGGTCCTATATTATGACCCAGATCTTGGTGTATCACCAGTAAATTTCCGTGATGTTTTTCTCCACAGTATGGCTCTTGAAGGCATGACAATGTCTATGGTAAGTATACCTGAAAAAAGGCTTCTTTAGGATCAGCACTTAATATGAATTACGGGTTTGTCCTTTACAACTTATTGATAAAAAGAATGGTTGGTTATAATGGTGTTCATTCAAACTTAATGATGGTATCCAAACTTTACAAGTGATGGATAATGTCCCGTTGTCTTCAACATTGACTGCTGTTGTTTGCATGCATTTTAAATATTTAGTATTTCATGCTTAACGTCTACATATTCCAAGTCAAATCTGCACATAGTAAAAACAAAGAAGGGCCCTGTAAGTCAACTAATTTTAATAGTAGAAGCTTAAAGACTACGAGACAGTTTTTTTTCTATTTTTCTGCCTCATCTAACTCATAAATGATTGTGCTTCATATGTTCGCAAATGATTTTGAAACCATGAGGGATTTAAGTTGCTAACGTTCCCTGGAAAAGCCTCGACTGGGAAACATGAAAGACATCATGAATCTTAGTTCTCAAAGGTAATTTGAGCTTGTAGGCTACCTTCCCAATGATGTCTGCCACCTCAAAAGGCCCATAAAACTTTGGTGACAGCTTGGCCTTTGCTTGAAACTGAATGTTTGTTGTCTATACAGTTGCCGTTTAAGCCATACCCGATATTCTTGCATCCTAACTTCTTGGCTAGTGAAAGTTCCAATAAGTTTTGAGTACTTCTTGAATCTATCAAAATGTGCAAAGGCTTCCCATTCACCAGTCCCTTAATATTCATGGTGTGGATATTCTAGTTTCCTAAGAAAGCATTTACAGAGAGATACAAGGCTCATTGATCGTCTCTTCTTGCTGCCTTTCAACTCTGTATCACTGTCCTCATGTTCATTTCCTGTAATTTCCACTGTGAACGACTGAGATTCTCAAAATTGACACATGTGTTTGGTTATCATAAAGCTGATCTTGATAGTAGCACAATGCAATGCTTAGTATGGGGATGGGTTTTGTCAAAGCAAGTGGCAATGCTTAATCTGGGGTGTTGGTGACAGGGGCGATTTACTATTAATCAAAAATAGGCTCCAATTCCAATTTTAGGTGGAAGCAAAATTGACGTGGCACTTGTTTTTGAATGTGGGATGATAAAACGCGGAGACTCCTGTAATCTGGCAAACAACGAAGTAGTCTTAAGTGCATGTGATCTAACTGTGTATGTCATTGCTGGTAGGTGGTTAATGGAAAACGATGACCTTACTTCTTGTATCCAAGAAGCACCCAAAATTAGTATCATCATATGTTTCTGTAGAATCACTTTCAGCTGAAACATATACAATGTGTAAGTCATTGTGTGGCAGCATAACATATTCTGTGATGAAGAATAATGGGGGTTGCAAGATCTGCTAGTGCATTTCTGCATAGAAATACCTATCTTCCTGTATACAGCGATACATCCCCTATAGACTATGCTTAATTGAGTGACAGTTTCCTTTAAATCATTGTATTATATTAGATTATCAGGCAAAAGGTTGGAGGTCATGATATATTGCTGCATTTTCGTATTAAGTTTCTATCATTTATGAAGCCATTTGATGTCTATTATGATGAATGGCGGAGACAGGTTCTTTTCAGTACTTGTTATGTTATTATATAAGAAATTATGATATATCTTGGTGATTCATGTTGTATTACTGTTCATTGTTAAATTATTTTTCATTCTGTGTGAAGTTCATCTTTTTCTTTGTCTCAAGTTTATTATGCCTTCTTTCAGTACCATATCAGTCTATTTTTCTTTGCTGATTCATGGAGTTTAACCGCAGGTTCACTCTTTTGTCTGACTCAGATTCTTGGAGCACCGAACGAGGAAGAAATTTTGCTACTACACGAGCTATTTAGGTGATATTTCATACTTCCCTGATTCATTTATGTATGCATGACTTCAATAAATACAAATTGAGAAAGATATTTAGTGTGGAATTTCTTCTCAAACATAATGTGGAGTGAATCTCGATCAAGTATATCTGTTATCTTTGCCCCTTGCCTGGATGTAGGCTGTGTCTCACAAGAGGGGAGGAAGTCCATGATGTAACCGTAAAAAGGATCCTAGATTTGTCAAAAGCTTTCTCAGTTTATGATGACGAAGTGCTGGTAAGGTTGTTATTTAGTGCCTTCAAATTTTGAGATCTACAGTATATGGCCAAAAATGTTTATGCCTAACTTTCTTGTTTCAGGCAAAGAGGAGAGAATTGCTTCAATTTGCTCAAGACGCAATTGCTGGGCTGAAAGTAAATGCTGACATATTGAGGTTGGTAAGGAATGAGTCTCCTATGGTTGGCATGTGTTGGGATTGAAACTCTATAACATACATGTCAAGACAATCTTACAGTGTGTTTCTAGTCATTATGAACTTTCTTACAAAGAGCATACTTTGTTTATTGAAATATAGAATGGTGCTACTAGACTCTTAACCTTTTTTCTTGCTAATTGGAGGAGCATCAAGTGTGCATGTTTTTTTTAGCTGGAGAGCTACAATTATCTGCAAAAAGTTCAAAAATAAATCAATAAATCACCAGTTACATATCCGACTAAATCAATTTCTTGATCTGTTCAGTTATGCCATGACTTTAGAGATTGGTTACAAACCAACTAATAGTATCAAGTTAATAAGTATAACCGAAAAAGAAGAATTTACAAGAAATAGTGATCACCTTCCATGAAAATTTGGTGATATCACCTGAAGGTGTTTACTCTCTATCATGCATGTGACAGAAAATAACAAGATCACGGATGAATAGTGCTGGAAGCAAGTATATTCTGTTACTACCAGGGCTGGAAGTTCCCATCTTTAGTAGTGAGTTGGATAAAATGAGATCGAGTGGTATAAATGTTGCTGGTTGGGGGTTTTACTATGGTGATGAATATTCTGTTACTACCAGGACTGCAGAGAATAAGTCTACACAGGGCGGACTTAGGAGAGGAAGGATGTAGATAAATGAGGAACAAATTTTATAGGGCTTCACACAGAAGGAACACTAGGGTCGTTTGAGGATCGCACTCAATATAACCAAAGGCATCCTACTCTAGGGGACTGGTTCGGCAATCAAAAAGAAAAACTCTTAACTATTTAAATTCCATCATAAAACAACTTGTTCTTGATGATTACATCTCTATACATGATAAGACCAACAATAAAGATAGAAAGAACCTCTTCTTTTTCTTGAGTTGCGTGTCCTATAGTATTCTTCTACCTAGCAACTTTAGTCATAGATATTACCACATCATATGCCATCTTTAGCATTTCAATCTTGTTCTCAAGAATAGCTTTCTTATCTCATCATTTATCACCAAATATGAATTCTTAGTTTGTATGATCCTCAAATGGTAATTTGCAATTTTGGTTTTGTTTGAAACAATTTCATTTTCTTTTCCCCCGCACTTATAGCGAAAAGACTTAACTTTTTTGTTAAGATGTTAAAATGATCCATCTATATCTCTACAAATAAGAAATGAATCACATTTGATAAGTAAGACATGACAACATGCATTGATCATTGCATCACCAAATATCATTGCGATGAGACATTGAGGTTTAACCTTGACCCATGTATTTAGTTATCAAAGGGATGGCATCATGGTGTAAGGACATGAGATAGCTTAGGTGTGAGGCATGACCTTTTCACAAAATGGGACCCAACATTAAGTTCACCCTCTCAACATGTTTGCAAGTCCTTGAATTAAATCAAACATAGTCTAAACTTTAAAACGAAATTTAGTCTCAGTTCATCTATTTGAAGAACTCTAGGAATGAAAATATCAATCTTCTTCTAAAGTGATTAACAAACCCTAAACTTAAGGAATTGATTAACAAACTCTAAACTTCCAAAAATAAATTCCCCTTGAACTTAAAAAATCACAGGACATCTGATGTTTCTAAAATTGTTGGCAATTCTATAAAGACTTGAGAAGCTGTTGGAGATGCCATGTTGTGGTACCAAACTGATGGAGTAAAGGTTTTAGGTGACATTCAATTAAGGAACTAGGTTTCTAGGCAGTTCAAGTGTTTTACCAAACTCATAAATTCCTAAAGCCTGGTTAGTCTCTGCTTAGAAGGAATTTAAACTACAAGTGCTTTACCAACTGAGCTAAATTGTTTAATGTAGTTGAGTGGTTGTTAATAGAGCAGACCACAAATGTGCTTGTCTACTGAGTTAATCCAACCTCTGTAGTATTTATACAATTAAATCATCACTGAAAGCTTAAATGAGCAAAGTAATAGATATAACATGATGATCTTACCCACTTTAGAAAAATTTGGTATCAATTCACTTCCTTCCCTTACCATCAGCTATCCTGGGAGTACACATTATCCTGTAGAAATCAGAGAGTGAATTTTGATATTGGGTTAGAAGAAACATGCTTAAATACAACCACAAGGCTTGTGGCGTACTGGTTAAGGCTTGTGGGGGATGTGGCTCAATAACCCATCTACCCCTGGTTCGAATCCAAGCGTTAACAACTTGTGGCCACTGAGGAATTATCTTAGGGCTGCACACTTAGCAGTCAATAGCTGCGGGGGATTAGTCTAGGCAAAATGCCTAGGATACCCTTTAAAAAAACATGCTCAAACACATTGTAATATTAGACCTACATAAGGATGAGAACGAGCGGCAGAGGACGGGGGGCAGGGTTAATGAGCCGGCAGTAAGTTGCTAGAGCCTTAAGTTAGGCCAGTGGTGTGTAGTTTACTTACCTTGTGTAAGTTTTCTTGGATTAGTATACTTGTGTATGTTGTTGATTACACAAAACTAGCTTCACAAAAGTTATCTGCCTTTCCTGTCTCAAGTAATTCTTTTTCGTGTTCTTCCTCTTTTTTATATATTTTCTCAAACTTTTTGTGTTAGCTTTCTATCTGTCACACACTTTTCAAATGGAACAATCGCTCTACTCTTTGGGTAGAGGTCAAGCATGCATACATCTTACCTCCCAGACCCCACCTCAGGTAGGATATACCGGGTTCATTGGTTTTGGTTACAAGTGGTTTGGGATGCTATATCACTAGGCCGCAAGTAGATTATAGGCAATGCTATTTATGGCTTTTGATTTGCTCTAGCTCTTAGCATTCCATTATTACGGAGACAATTTGTTCTTGTTTTCCAACAATTCCGGGTAGGTGTGCAAAATTTGTGTAATGTACACACATACTTGCGTTTTCTATATGTAATCCGAGGAAAACATGATTACTATGTTAAACTATGTAACAAGTACCATAATCATTAAAGTATGTGTTGGTTTTGGCTTCGAGAAAATAATGTATATGCAACAGAAGCCAAAATGTATCTCGAGTTGTGGAACTGAGGTAGCATCTTTAGTCTTCTCAGTGAATATTATTTATTTTGAATGAAGTGTTATCTACAACTTCCCAAGTTATAACTGCATATTTCTATTTTCCTGTTTCATGATCTGCCCTCAGAATAGATTCTGAAGTCTCAGAAATACATCAAAACTTGAAAAGAATAGAACATCTAGAACTTCCGATTGACAGCGATGGAAGTTCTTTGGATGCAACAAGCGATGCAACATTGGAGGTATGACTTTTTGAAATCTATGCCATATGGTCTGATATTATTTTTTGACATATCTCTATTAGACTAAAGAAGATCTATCTGAATTAACCTTTGAGTAAATATAGCATTGACACCAACATCAGAACCTGACATGGCAACTTGATAAACATTCCTAAGACTTTAAAAACCACAACATGGAAGCACCTTAAAGGTATATATGAATATATCTTATGGACTAAGGCCTGCTGCATGCAAGAGTATGTACAAAACCCTACGATCTTTAACAATTAGGATTTCCAGTTCCTTTTCATTCTAAGGGATTTCTAGTTTCTGATTCATCCATTGCTTAAAAAGAAACACAAGCATTAACCTACCGTTGAAGTAGTAAGTTAGACAACCAACCTTGAGGAAATATTGCATAATAGGCTGAAAACCTTGGTTCTCCGGTATCTATATCTCATGGTACTTGGGAGACTAATTCGCAGTCCGTAAAGATCACCTGCATCAAATCCTTAAAAATTTTCGGAAAAGTGCATCCAACAATACAGAACATGTCACCTGTGTTTGGATTTGCTGAATATGGGCTCCTTTTGCAAGACTTGGATGGCGTTTGGTTCACATAATGAAATCTGGCGGAACTAGAATCTGTCAAAGGCATTGGAATCTGGATGAATTGGAATGGAATTTAATAATGTTTGACCATGTGTTTGGTTGGGTTGAATTGGAATGAAATCTGTTAAAAGAAGAATCTGCCTGTTTGGTTCATCAAATATTATATTGGTGGTTGGGTGGAGGCGGTAGTGGTGGTGGCAGTGATGGCAACGGCTGTGGTTACATCCATCGTGGTCGGATGGAGTGGAATGGCATAATATAAAGAGTATAGTAGTTTTTCTTATAAGATGGTAGGAAGGAATTGAAATTCCTTGCTAGAACCTAAGGAATTTACATTCCACCATTTGTGGAACTCGAATTCCTTATTGAAACTCAAAAAATGAACCAAACGAAGGAATGGAATTTGGTCAAAGGAATTGAACCATTCCAAGTCCTTCAAGTTCCGCTAGATTCCAACAAACCAAAAAGCCACCTTAATATTTAATCATTTTCAAGTTTGAATATGTAATGGCTGAGCTGGTTCCTGATACGACCTAAATTAGGAAATATTATTTATGGTATTTTATTTTAGGGTAATATTAGGATATCTTTTATTAGGTAAGTATTATATTAAGTAAAGATTAGCAATCAGTTATATTAGGATATCTTTTTATTATATGCATAATTTGATTGGTGATTTGATATCATTGGAGAGTGGTTTACCTCTCCAAAGTAAACCGTGGGAGAGCCGATCGACCTCTCGAACGTCGATCATTCTATCTTCTTATTTTCCTTTTGTCTTCTTAATAATTTACCGGTTTGGTTCGTATCAGTTCCATGCATGTGTTGAACCACATGACATGTAACATATTCACATCTCAGTGCTTTATGAACTGCACTCTTACTGTATAAACCTGAACAGCAGTGGCTTTTCTGTAGGCATGACATAATTTTTTTTGGAATGGTTAACGATCTTACTTCTTGACTGTCCATTGTTGTAGACTTTAGACTTCTGTTGGGGGGCTAACTGTTCACAGAAATTTATAACTGATGTTGCAATATTGGTGAAAATTCAAGATAACTTTTGGGAATATCATGTGCATGGTAGATAGTGATCGAATTTTGTTGAAGCCAAATTGACATTTCTTCCTGCAGGTTATAAAAGAATCTGTTTCCCCCATTCGACTTTGCTGCAGGCTGGAGTCACTTTTACTTAAAAAGAGGATGTTGAACAATGGGGATACACCAGAGGTTCATGCTCGCAAAGTACGCTTCACCTTAATACCTATCTCTAATTTCCATGGAACATCCTATAATGAACCAGGAAGAACAACAATGATGCATGTAGGGATGCAATTTTTTTGACATTTTAAAAACTAAAAATTCAAGTGTGGCACACACACATATTTATATGTGTGAAAGTGATTAAAGAACAAATTTTCTAGATAACTTTAGAAAAAGTAACTTAGCAAAGAAGCATCATCAAGGCGTTTAAACCAAGTTTATCAGAGTACTTACAGTATAACTATTAAAGCAAAGCAACATCATACATAGATGTACCACAACTATAAGTCCAAAAGAAATAGAACATATCCCTTGGCCCCACCACAAGCAATCAGTACCTGAAGCGAAATGCTACTCTGAATGATGTATTCGTTTCCTTTCTTACTAGTATAGTTAATTTTGAGAGACCAAATAGTTAATTTTTGCATGATTTGATTTTAGATCAATGGTTTCGACTTGGGGTTTGTTCTGTATATGCACTGTATTTGTGAATTTAACATGTCTGTTTGGTGGACTTTTGATTAGCATTTTTTGTATTTCTTTTAAAGTTTGGCAAAACAATGAAGAACTAAGAATTGTGTTGATATTGTTGAAGGGGGTATGCAAGAGGGTTTTAGCCAACTCAACTAGAGAAGATTGAAGATTCCATTGCAAATGGGTTTTTCATTTGATAAGGGATCTTGACCAAAAAGATGCATATTACAATACGTCCCAGTGTTTTCATGTTGAATATCCATTTATTAGACACTCTTGTACAGAATATTCTAACATTTTTCTCGACTTCCTAAAACACTTTCTCAAGCTAGGGGTCTTTAGAAAAATAGTCTCACTCCTTGGAGTAGGAGAAATGGTCTGTGTGCATCTTACTCAGACCCTGAAGAACTATGCATGAATCTTCTAAAGAATTGTGCATGAATCGACTTACTAGTCCTAATGTGTAAGTATGAGCAAGATAGACTAGTTTACCAACAAGGTTCTAGACTTCTAGTATCTGGCCTTGTTGGTAGGGATCTCGTTTTCTCTCGTATTTTTGTGATTTTGATATTGACATGTGCATACATGTTTGCAACCAAGGGCCTGTTTCTTTGAGTAGATCCATCACATGCTATCTTTGAGAGAGAACATTCCTAGAAAATACTTGAGATTTCCGAAGTCTTTTAATTCGAATTCTTGAGCTAGGAATTTCTTCAAGTTGGCAAATTCTACCTCATCACTTCCTGTAATGAGGACACCATCAACACAGACAATTAAGACAACCAACCTTTTGTCATATGCTTGTAGAAATGGTGAGATCTTGTGTTTGATTGAATTTTTGTGCTTTCATATCTTTGTGAATCTCCCAACGCAGGGCCATTTGGACTTTTTAAGTCTGAGGGCCTTCTTCAACCTGTACAATCTTCTACTTGAGCTGTCATTGTCAAATCATGGAGGTATTCGCATAAACACATTCTCCTCTAAATCACCATCTAGAGACACATGTTTACATCAAATTGCATCAAGTAAGCAGCCCATGAAAGTAGAACGTGGATTGTATTAAGTCTAGCTTTGTATTTTTCCACTTGGCAATCAGATGCATATTTGATAGATAATATACATTTGTTATCAACAATGTATTTTTCTTTAGGTAGTGGTTGAATCTCAAATCTCAATACGACCTCTCTCCACTTTGGAACTTTTGGATCTTTTTATGTAGGACTAGGAATTCCATCATCCGTTATACTTATGGTAAAGGCTCTAAAACTAAAAGACAGTTTGTTGCATGAGACACTATGTGACAAAGGGTGTTTAGTACGCCTGAACCCTTCTTCTGAGTATCATAGGATCATCTAGACTATTTGGAATTGACTTAAGACACTTTGGGCTTTGTATTGACTTGTTTGCTTTTTTAATGTCAGAAAGTGTCCAAAAAAACATGTCCTGCTTATCTTCCTGCTTCAAGGGAAGGCATTTAGTATAATTAGGATTATATACTCTGTTTTAGTACATTAAGAAATCAGAGTTAAAATATCTATTTGATGATTATGCAGGTTGATAAATTAAAAGTTTTATCAGAATCTCTTCTTAGCTCAGCATCTAAAACCGAAAAGCGGATAACAGATCATAGGTAGTTGTTTCTATTACTTCCTGTCTCTTTCTATTCATTTATTTTTTTTGTATTTAGGGGCAACTAGATATTGGGTCCTTTCCGCCACCTGTTGACATTCCCGCCTTAACTGGCTTTTATCATCTATTATGCTTCTTAAATTTGGATCTTGCTGCAAGAGGCTGAAATATGTAAAGTGGAATTTGTCTACAGTAAGATATTTGGCCTATATGCTAGTGCATCTGAGAGAATGGCGTTAAGTTGGTTGAGTAATCTTTAGTTGGCACTATATTCAGGGATAGGAAGCATTTCACACATCCCATATTCCTCTTTACCCCTTCCAAAATTTGTTACACATGTGTATTCCAGTTGTGTGGTACTGCATCAGGATGGGCAAGTGGACTTATGCTATTGATAGTTCATGTAGTAGAGCCTATGAAAGCTTGTGTTAAGGGACAATTGCTATTGAGAAAGGAACAAAAATGAGCTATTGCTTAAGTTCANATAAGATAATATTAATTGTATTGTAGAAGGGGGGGGGGGGGGTGTTAGAAAACACTGATGTTAATGTTGGCTTCTTTATCGACCAACTTATGCTAGCACATGACGTGGTAAATATAATTGTCCAGAACGTTTATAGTTCATGTGGTCATTGCCAATTGGCTTTTGTGTTAGATGCCTTTATTATGTTGGGAGCGGGGGAATTTAATTACTATTTAGAATGGTAAGATGCTTATGGCACTTGCTTAATGGCAGTAAGAATATTTCATCTGTTACCGCTCTGTGACAATTGTGTAGCGCTTTTAATATGTAAGAGAAGTCACCGGCTTTTAAGGCAGGGGACTTTTTACTAGTTTGTGACCTTGGTTTCATAATAGTATTCCAACTTCCTAGAAAGGCCGTACAGTTTCAGAGGGTCTAACCTGGATGGAGAATATGCACAAGGTGAAATATCTGCACTGGTTTGCTTTGGTTGCCTTTCGGCTTTTCTGTGAGCTTGATGGGAAAAGTTCTATTCAAGTTGTTAAATGCTCACTGATGAAGCTTTCTCTTAAACCATATACAGTTATATGAATAGCCCATAAGAGTCGGGTTCAAATGAGAACGGTACCTATTTAAGAGAATAAGAAAACGGTCGAATCACATATGATTCACACGACTTTGCCATGTGACCTGAAGAAGCGGCCAAAGTCGCCCGAACACCTTTTTTGACCATTAATGTAAAATCACTTTTGATTTTGCACGTGATTTGGCCATTCTTGTATTCTAGCGTTCTCATTTGATCCTCCCTCTAGCCCATAAACTGCTGATGTTAATCGTCAGTTTTTATTAATTTACACTAAACCAAGAGAGTTATATATATATTACAAATTTGTTAGTTTACATGTTCTTCTCATCTATAAAATGTTGAAAGGATTTGGTTGCATTGTGCATCTAACTCAAGCATTTACTGTAGCTCTTTTTATCTCTTTTGTTGACCAAATGTGATATAGATTTTCTTTCTTTTGATAACTTGCTTTAAACATTGAAATACATCTACCACGATTGTGTTATCAGGCAACAAAAAGAAGAAGCCCTGCATTTTCGTGTAGCCAAAACTAGTGAAATCAGCCAAATCGAGAAGGTATGTCAGTAGGATGACCATGGGCATGGTGATTCTTTCTTTTGAAAGTTCTTTCGGCATTTTGTCTCTATATGGCCTTAGCATGTATGTACATTGGCATCTTTACCTGTCTGCTGCATCAGTTGTTTTACATGGATACACGATGAGAATGCTTTTTCGGGTTTTGATTAACATCCTATTTCACACTAGTTTGACTGAGCTACATAAGTATACTGTTTGATTTTCATTTCTAGTAACAGAAAACCAAATGTTGAAGTTGAACTAACATCCATCATCCAGGATGTGCCTATGGATCGTACAAAGATCCTTCAGAAAAAGGAGATTCACTCAAGACTTGAATTTATGAGCATCTATCCTAACAATAACGATCGAAGCCTTCTTTATAAATCTTATCCAATGACTGAAAGAAGACTGATTAAGATAAAGTAATAAAACCTGAGAGTCATTCTACTATTTTAGATTTAATATAATCCATACATCTAAGACTGATGCTAACTAGTTGAAGTCTAATTAATGCTTATTTCAAAATGAAGCACTAAACTCAGCATTAGTTCTTTAGAATATGCCTTATTTGGGTAATATACCCTATCTTCTATCTGAAGAAATGAGGAAAGAAAGAAATTGGAAAGATCAGACAGGTTAAAAGGGGGAAATTGTGTTACTGATCGAACCTCAATTAAGGTTCTAACACTGGGGTCCAATTAATTTCTGATTTCTTATTAGTTATGTTCCCCAAATATCTGCTTGCTTCATAAATCACAAGTATATTTTCTTGCAAGTTCTTCTACTATGAGGCACTTTAGAAGGCTGAAATGTCATGGCAATTTCCAGGATTTGGAGGCTGAAATTAGTGTGCTCGAAAAGGAGAGAGACAAACTTGAAGCTGAGTTGAAGAAGGTGCCTTCTCCCTTGCAATGATATTAGTCAAATTATGCTTAAAAGCGATACAGTGCTGATATGTGATTTATTGTTGTTGTAAGTTAATCACCCCTTATGTTGCAAAACTAGTCAATCTACTAGGACACATGCACTGTATTGAATTGGCAGATAACTGAAGTGTAATAGGATATCGGTACACTTCCATGTTCGACACAGGAATGGGTTTAATGCTTTATCATGTAGGCATGCAAATGGTCCTATCTTTTAGTTCATTCCTTATGTGTGCTAACCTTTTTCTGACAGAATTCAAAAGTGCGATGTTGGTGCATACAGTGTTGAGTATAGTACCAAGATTCAGTTTTTTGGTGACTTTGACTCCTATTTACATTCATTACTTTGACCACTTTATTAGACTGCTCTAGGGCCCATCCTTATCTTTATGGGTGTATTTTCTACGGTTGAGAACATCTTATAAGAAAGATGAGTTCTTGAAAATTGTCTGAAAGAGCTCCTAGTAAAAAACTAATTCCGTATTTGTCAATTTCTAATGTTCATAAAATACGAATTAGTAAAATACAAAATTGTCTGAAAGAGCTCCTAACGTCAATTTTTAAAGTACGAATTAGTTTAGATATTATCGTGAAACCCTATTCTTTATGTTAACAGTAGTGGTAATTTTGCAGTATTTGACATGATTTGGGTTTTTAGTACTCTTGTCTTAAATGTTATTAGGACAAAAAGTCTTAAAGCCATCAGGTTTTTCCATAACCATTAATGTCTACCGGTTAATTCATTTGAGGTTTAAGTTTATTATTTTAGATCATTGACATCTTGAAAAAATAAATCTGCTTTACGTTTCTGTCTTGACGATTATTCACTGACCTTGCTGCTTTCTAGAAATTGGTGTCATATGTGAAATGTAGGTCTAAATATTGGTATATTTGGACTTCCTCTTTCCACCAGAATTGCAAATATTAGCTTGAGGGAATTAGAAAAGGTTTGTGTTGCCTGAGTAGGCATGCCCCTATAGCGTAGTTGTGTAGTGTCAGTCTGGTAACTTTGAATTTCTGTGGTTCAATCATGCATGGAGCAGAGAAAATATTAACAAGCATCATATATCACAGTGTGTTTCTCTGATAGTACTGTCTGTTTAGGTTAAAAGCTCGTTGGCTTTTGCAAATATTCAGCTTCAAAATGCCAGGGAAGAAAGGGAACAGTTTGATGATGCTAGTAATGAGCTTCTTGTACACTTCAAGGCAAAGGTTGGATGTCTAGGACCTAATACAATTTAAGGTTTAATGTGTTTGATGATTTAGCACACAAGGTTAATCTTGTGCACTATTGTAGCTCTATGTTATGGACTCTAATCTGAATGCTATGACACAGGAGGATGAACTCTCGAAAGCAATATTGTCTTATAAAGCAGAAGCAGATACTTGTGGAGCATTTGTCAATTTCCTTGAAGCTACTTGGGCTTTCCAGTCCTCTTTTATGGAGCAAAAGGAGAAGAAGGTCAAGTATGTAGTTTGTAATTGTACGAGCCTAGTCTGATCGGTTTTATGCAAGTATTTTTGATGATTTTCATCATGAAGTGCTTGCATCCTCTTTCTGGAGAGAGTCCTTTGCATAGCATCTGATGAATGTGCATTACCTTTTTGAATTGACATACTCAAGTGATGAATTGGAGATTCATGAAGAATACTTTGTAAATACCACTAGGAGTCTTTTATCTGCTTACAAGGTATGTTGCACTTCTGGCCATTACCTATTAAATTTGTACCTACCATGTAATTCATAATGTGGCTGCATCTTTCTGCTTTTGTACATTTGGATCTTATTACAAGGATGCATTGGAACCTGCCATCACCGATTTGAAGAAACATATGAAGAACTTGCAAAGGTATATTTTAATTGGTTGATCGTACTCCCTCTGCCCATTAAAAAGGCTTCAGTTAACAGTACTAAACTTTTGGGATATGTATGCTCCTATTTCCAATACACTAATACACACACAACCATATGCTTCTTTATTTTGTGTCCCTATTAAGAAATCTTTTGTTGAAAAAGTTGATTCATTAACGGATGTAGATTGGAGAGTGTTTTCATCAAAAATATTAAATTACAATTTTCGCCTATGGTAGGTATGAGAAAGCAGTCGACCCAGATGATGAATTTTTGCAAGATATTGAGCTAAGAAAACGTCTTGAGCATGCATATCTGGCTTCAGAAGCCAAGGTATGTTTACAACATACACCTCCATATATTAAGTCGCAGTTCCAGTAACATCATATTCCTTGTCCAAAAAAAGAGATACACTTTGAATTCCAACCATATTTTTCAAATGCAATTTTATATAGACTATGTGACATATTTAGGACCACTGTTTTCAATTTCTAGCTCTTATTGTAAAGTTAAGCTGGTTATCGTTTTCAGTTTTAGAATTTATATTAGATGTATATAACCCATGTAACATCCAAAGTTAAAGTGTCTTTTTCTCGGACTGTAGCGAGTAGACGAGTATTACTTGGTCTCCATTCTCTTTTGATTGTTTACTGGTCTAAACAATTACGCTATTTGATTGTTTGCAATTTCCTTTACATAGCCAGTTGAACTGTGCAGATTATTGCAATCTTTGATGCAGTGGAGAGTGCTAGAGATCAATTTTACTGTGCAATTGATAATTCTTCTAGGTAAGATGAACTAATTTAGGTTTTACATCTTGCTTTCCATTAGTATATTTCCAAAAATTATTTAAAAAACAATTTTGTTTCCATGACTTCACTGCTGATGTCATGATAGTATTAGTGCTACCAATGGTAGTGTAGCAAATAAAGATTGTGTAGGCCATGTTATTTATTAGCTTATTACGGATACAGAACTATGTTTATTATCTGAAATGGTTAGGGTGACACTCTTGCACTGGAGTAACTTTACCAGCTTATATGTGGGACTGTTTCTCTTTTTGTTTTGGGGAGGGGAGAGGTGGTTGGGATAGGATGGAGGAGAGTGTTTAAGCTTGTGTTTCATTGAATTTACACTTCTGAAAACTTCAATGTTTACCATACACTTGTCCAAAGTTTGAGAATTTATTTTGTGGCTTGCAAATTGCAATATTGCCTGTTTATAATTAATTTAGTGCTCATGGAACCCATAAAAATTTATGGAGCTGCCATATAAGACAGTAATCTGGGTTATATTCTTGGGAGTCAACTATGCATAGAACACGAAGAGGATGTACCAACAAAGTTAGACTAACCTAGTCAAAGCTTCAACCACAATCTTCTGAATACACCAGATAAATTTGGACTGTAAAATGCAGATTACTTGAAATGCAAGGATCTATTAACACAATCAACCAGATAGCAATAATAGAGGCAGGTATTTACGGGGATAATCAAAGCAATCAAGGAAGTCGTCTATGACAGTCTAACGTCTAATATTTCTCTATCACAGCCTATTTTATGGTGGGCACTTGCACACTGGGAACATTTTTGCCGTAGTTGTTATGTAAGCCTTCCATCTATTGCCTTCTGATTACCATTGTGTTCAATGTGTGACCAGGAAAGATGTTGAACCAATTTACGAGTTATGTGATGCTATTGAAAATATCAGAGGTAGCTTTCAATCCCTAGCAAGACCAACTTTGAGAGATAAGCCAACCCAGGGAGAACAGACGTCATCAAAGGAAAGCCCTCATAAAGGTTCATCTCCCAAACGTGCGCTGACAGTAGACTTAAAATCTATTTTTGGGCAGAAATTGGTATCACGGTCTCCAAAAAAGAAAGCATATATACCTTTAGGTGGCAGTTGTGAAAACTCTCCATCCACTGATGATACCATGCCAGTAGAAAGAGAGACAGAGAAGGAACAAGTGAGGGGGGATGAAAATTCATCATACCCCAATAAAGAACCATCAATATTGGCCTCACAAAATGAGAGCAAAAATATAGAACACTCGACAACAGATTCGGGTGGAAACTGTGATAAAAACAAAACAGACGAGGGTAAATTGCTCCAGCCCTTTGCCAATGTGAAAGAAAGGTCGTCAGGCACGGAATATGGCGGGAACATGAACACAACAGAAACCCAAGAAAGCAATATGGGACGAGTTTCTACAAGTGAGGACGAAAAGTTGCTAGAACATACCAAAGATTTAGGACAAAAAACATCTGTAAACCCACAAGGCAAAACATCCCAGCTTTCTTCAAGTAATGGTGAAAGGTCATTAGACCCTGATAACGGGATGCCTATGTTGACAAAAGAAGAAGCAGAAGTTGGTGGGAGCACCCAGACAGCAGAAACAAAAGAACTTGAAATATCCCAGAGTTCTTCCACAAGCGAGAGTGACAAGTTAACAGACTCTGATGACGAACCAGAAAAATCAGTTTAGGAATTGAGGAAGATGAGCGCTCAACCAGATAAGTTAGTGGATGGGAACTCGATGAACTTGAACAGCTTAATCAGTGATTTGCCCAAAAAGTAGGCCATAATAGCCCTGGTAAGTTGAAGTTCTTTCAATATATGAGCATCCTTGTTGCATTTAAATGTTGTAAAAGAGTTGCTAATAATTTCTCATTTATGTTCTTTAACATGTGAATTTCACACACAGGTAAGGGTGCTGATTTTGACAGTAAATAGAGAAGGCAAAGCTTGTGAATCAGATAGAAATGGTATATTCATACCTTAGAAGATTAGATATAAGATTTCCAACTTTTGATTATAGTCCAGCTTACAATTTTTCGAAGAGTTTATAACCATGCTATGCTTTCTGAAACATAGGTAATCCAGCCATTTTCAACATGTTATAGTGAAAGAATAAGTTTGCTTCAATGAAGTTCAATAACCTAACCTGCCTTATTGAGGATCATGATTTTAAAATCTCTCATGCATTCTGTGTTATGCTCTGTTGGTCCCATGAAGACTGCATCAATTAGCATTGTAGGATATCTCATACTAACTGCAACCTTCCTTTTCTCTTAAGTCTAAATAAAATCTCCTAAATGCTCTTAAGCCATCATTACAGAAGTGATGGTGATATTATTTGTGAATATTAAAAGTTCATTTCAAATATTTTTCTTATGATAGAAGATTACTTCCAACATTTCGATATGCATGTACAGTTTGTTGCTACAGTTTTCATGGGCATGGAAGGAGCATTGCTTAACCGAAAAGGTTAGAATCGACTACTATCACGCACACAATAGTAGATCGCTGAAAATGAAATAATTGAAGACAATTTAAATTATGCAACAATTTATCTTTCCACAATCATTGCTGTCACTTTTATCATTCTTTCATGAACTTAAGTACTACATCCATATAAGGAAGACCAACTCAAAATATAAAAACTGATGCCAATTATATCCTTGAAGTGATCCAGAATTGACCATGTGGTAAACTTTGTAGTAGTTTTGGTGATGTTGGAGCTTTCTGTTGAGATGAAATCAGAAACAAAAGAAGGTTGGGTTGCAATTAGATTTGGTAAATGGTTGCTTGAGTTAGTTGCTACTGTTTTTAAGAGACTTGAATCTTTTAATTAAATTGTTTGAAGATTGTCAGATGAGTGGGCATGTGCTGTGGCTTAACAAAGAGTCTGACCTTTCTGTCTATGAAACTGGGGCAGTGTTTGCAGACTAGCAGCAAAGGTTTCCACTTTGTGAACAACAGGGTATGGACTATAAAGATCAGACCCAATAGCCCCTGCCAACTCTATAGCCTTTGCTATCATTATATATATGTAACAAATAAAGTTCTTGAGCCCAATATTGCAACCATCAATCTATAATATCTTTTTGTTTCAAACAGATTGTATAATGGTTGCCATTAATGTCTTATGAAGAAAGAAAATGAATTGTGTGATTATAGGTTCTAAATTTACTTGAATAGAGTAACGAAGATGTAATTGTAGGTTAAATAGTCCTCACCGGTCGCCAGTTTGAGATTATTGGAGATCTTTTTTGTTGTTATCTATAGATCTCATGGGACGGTCGAGGTGCGTGTAAGTTGATCAATGATCCAGATTTCCATGTTACCCTGCTATAAATATGTAGTAACTGTTATTTTGCTTCATTTTTAACAGGATCCAAATGTAAGAAAGAGGGTGAAAGATTAAAATTAGAGAGACAGAAACAAAAAATGCAGAAATTATGCATACTTTTGGACTATTATTATTCTTTATGAAAGAAATAGCAATAGCTAGCCATTATGCATGATGTTATCTTCTGTTTTATTTACTCTGATTGACTATTGTTCCCAACTCTATTATGATTTACTATTATTATATTTATTCAAATTCAAATTCAAAATGTTCAGTGAGAAAGTGGGGACCAAAACCTAGACTTGTAAAGTTAATGCTCGAAGTTATAAATGAAAGTATTAAAATAATTGGTTATTATTAATGATAAAGAAATGTTATAGACCAAAATCGACATAGTAATAAATAAAACTAGGGTCTTTATGCACAAAAATAAGTGATGAATCCTCATTCTCAAAATAGATGTCTATAATGTGATTAATTTTTCCATCTTATAATTAAGAGTAGAATGGAAAAATAATCATTTAACTTTCAAAACTAAACACTTATTTTTGAACAAATTAGAATAGAAATGTAAATTTTTTTTTGTATTGATAATATAAACATTTACCTGCACATGTATGTTGCTAACTGTATTAATTCAAATAAACTTTAAAACTAAACGTTTAACTCAAGAGATACTAAGAGTGTGTTTAGTTGTGGAAAACTGTTTTCATTTTCCAAGAAAATGAAAACAGAAAAT
>LUCG01055341.1:0-45643 GCA_001633085.1 Carthamus tinctorius | reverse complement strand
TTCCTTTCCTTTCTTTTCTTTTCCATTCCTTCCATTTTCGAGAATACAAATAAAAAAATTACTCTTTTCTTTTCTTTTCCCTTCTTTTCTTTTCCTTTCTTTTCATTTCCTTTCCTTTCCATATTTTTTTGAGAACACAGCGTCAAGGTCAAAAAAATGGAAAACTGGGGAACACCCTCGCAGCCCTTCATCTGGACCATATGCACTTATGCATAGAAGTAATTGGTAATATGTGCATGTGCATAAAAACCAAAAAACAACTTAATCTACTTCTATGCACAAGTGCATACGGACCAGATGAAAGGCTACAAGGGCGCTCCTCAGTTTTCCAGTTTTTTTTTTTCGGAGGTTTTCCCTTGAACCTCCCTCTACACCTAAATATTCATTATTATTGTTCACCATGAATATCATGATGAACGGTGAAATCATGATGTCTATCACGATATTTATCATTAATAATTGATGAATAGTTGGTTCTCATGTCTCAAAACATTTACGGTTCTCAAATGAACGTGCCATGTATGTACTAATTATGTTCACCTGGAAACCAGAAAAGCGATCACGATCAATTTCACCACTTCGTTTCCCGGCTAAGCGGTCAGATTCTGCTGATAATCAACCGACTTGTCCAAGTTTTCCCATCAAGCTTTCTCCATCTTTTGTTCATCGGTCCATCAGTCCAAACTCATCCAGTAGCCGACAGCAAGTAAGCAAAAAAGTCTTTTCATGTTCTTTTTGCTATAACAGACGCTACAACAAGAACAGCTTTATAGGATGCCAAATATGTCTATATGTCCTAATAGACTGCTTTAGGGTCACATTAAAAGACTAATATGACATTAGGGTCAGGGGAAAACCTCAAAAACAACTTAATTTACTTGTATGTAGCATATCGTCCAAGATCTACTAGGACCACCAAGGTGTTCATCAGTTTTCCATTTTTTTAGGTTTCCCATGAACCTCCCTCTATGACATTACATTCCAAAAGTATTCTAAAAAAACTTGTTAGGACTCTCAAAGTCCTAAAAACCTATTGTGACATTTTTACGTAGGACACATTTTTTTACGAAACTAGACATAACGGACATTCTATAAAACCAATTTCATTGACTGAGAAAGGAGCAAAGTCACTCCAAACAAGCAAAAATACAGCCACATGGTGCACCAGTTGGAGTGAACCTTATACAGCGTTTCTAAGTCCTAACGCTTCTTTTTTACCTTCATCTCTAATTACAGCAACCATCAGAGGCCCGGAGATCTCGTTCCTTGTATCCACAAAGAGAAAGCACAAAGGATATAGAAGTCTACTCTAAGAAAACCAAAAACCTTTTCAAAGCCATGCTTAGCATGCACAAGGCAAAGAATAATTACACACAGTACAGATAGCGTGGGAAAAGTGGCTGCAGCCGCCTATTGGTAGTGTCATTGCATGTGACATTACAGATAACCAAAAAGAAACTATCATTTCCTAGTAAGATGTTCATGTGACATTGCAGTGTTTTTTCTAGAACTAAAAGTTAAATTTTTTACATATTATCATGTAAACTGTAAAGCACAGTGCTTTTATTATATGCTTATCAAAACCCTAGAAATTGCAGAGGTGTTTACTTTGTAAGGCATCTAACAAAGATATTACTATCTTTCAGGCATAGTTGCAAATCTTTTTCTATTACTCTACCTTTCCATCATGATCAGCAAAATAATAAAAATTTCTCTATCTTTACCCTTTTTGGGGTGGATGGAGTGGTTTGGTGAGATATCTGTAATGATGAAGTAGTGATAACATCATACAGCACCTAGTCAATTCCAAGATCAAAACTTGGGAATTCAGCATTTCTTGAGGTTGTCTTCTCAAAATCGTTCTTTCTCTCATTAGGGACACGATCAAGATTACAACTTAAAGTTGTTCCAGATATCTGCATTGAAGAAAAATGGTATTATTCAACAACTGGGGTGATCCAAGTATGCCCAAAAAAAACTGAAGATTCTGGGAGAACAAAAAAGTCACAATGGAAATCAGTTATGTACCATAAACAAACACCTTCATGAGATCACACACACACACACAACACGTGCCAACGTAAACCTAGAAACTCCAATAAAATCAACTAGCCTACTCACATAAGCCAATATTCGCAGGCTGCCATATACAAAACAGAACAGTTTCAAAACAGGAAACATTTAAACAAGTACCTTGGTGTTACTTCGATCTTCTGTTTCTTTAGATGGCTTGTTGAAGTTTGAGGTAGATGTTGCTACAAAAAGATGTTCATTTTTACATCAGATTTTGCTGAACATCTTACTGATGAAATTTAACCTCAAACATTTTCCAAATTTTTTTTAAAAAAAAGTGTCCCATGATAAGTGTCTATTCTGCAATTCTACCCTTAATTATGAGAAGGAGAAATTCATTGGTCCATCTATTATTAAGGGTAAAATTGTCATTTAGTTGTTTTAATCGTGTAACAATTACACATTTCTAAATCTATGCCTTTTCATTGTGAACATTTATATTGGGACATTTATATAACTACCTTTGGAAGACATCACTTCAGGGTGTCCTCCAACATCAGCAGCTCCAGTTGATTCACAGCATGTTTTTAACACTGTTGACGGTAGATCGTTATGATGCACACTTACAGCCTCCATTGTGTAGGGCTCCTCTGTGGGGGAAGGACTATTCTTAATGGTAGAGAAGCCATTTCCAGTATCTTTTTGTTGCTTATCAACCACGATTTCACAATCTGCTGATATAATAGTCTCTACTGAGACATCGGTATCAACTGCATTGCAGTTTGAAATTGGCCCATTGTAGTCTTGCTTCCCTTCTACTTGATACTGGATGCCCGACTGAACAAATGCTGAATCCTGTGAAGGATGGAACTCCTGTTGATGTAATTTTTCTACAGCAACTTCTTGAGCATCGGGTTTTTTTAGAATGGACAAGATTGAATGGGCTGCAAAGAAACGGTAATTAGAACATCCACAAAACTTTGAGGTGAAGTTTCTTGAATGATAGACAATAACTACCTACATCTCTCAAGTTTCCAATGGACATGCTAAGTAAATACACGCAACTCTAAATAAAAAGTTAACATAAAGATCGACATCATTCTAGCACAAGATGAGACTGGTCACTGAAAATAAGGTACACAGATGACACTGGCAACGGTTTGAGTACCATCTCTCTCCCTTAGCCAATTAATAAAACACATTGCTAAAAAAACAACAAAAATTTTTGGCTAACCACTTTTAACCAGTAATCAGATGTTCGGAGGTTGCTAATTCAGATAATCATGGAGTACTGGGACATTAGACAGAGCACTGTCCAGTCAAATTTTCATTAACCAAGCCAGCCTAAAGTTCAGACGGAAAAGCCTATCCAGCCTCCCTTCACTTTATATAAGAAGAGCTGCTAAGATCCGTTAGCACACAATGCTTATAGAAAAATAGATAATAGAGGTATAAGTTCTATAATACACCATAGTTAGACCAAATAGCAACTTGCAACTTACATTACTTACCATCACGTAAAGGCTTGTTTTTGCTGCTAGTAGTTGATATCACTTTATCTGCAACAGGAATTGTAACCTTTGATTCAGTATCTTGCAATGATGAAGCTCTTTTTGAAGGTTGTTCTACAAATATAGAACACAGATTTAGAAAGGGGAACTTCGTAACCGCATAATACATCAAGAAAACAACGGGTTAGAAATGAAAAGGAACTTCATTTCCTTGAATCAATATACGTGTGTTAAACAATCCATTCACGCTAAATTATGAGAACTTGATACTAGAAGTCTAGAACCAAAAGAAGCCCACCAAGTAAACTAAGGGACATTTGGTTTGCAGGAATTGAATGGATTTGGGGGGATTTGGATTTCAAATCCATTCCAATCCATGTTTGGTTTGTAGGATTGTCCGGATATGAAATCCCTCAAGCATAGAATTTTGAATCCCAAGTGGGTGGCTAGGATTTCGTAGGATTCGTATATAATAGTGTTTTAAAATATGTTAAAAACATTTGTTTTCTAATTATCAGTTAAATAAAAGATAATTTAATTATTTTTTCATAATATTTATATAAATAATGAAATTCAAATCCATTCCAAGTACTACAAACCAAACACACAAAAGGATTCCAAAATCCTCCCAAATCCAAATCCCTACATGAAATCCAATTCATTCCATTCCTACAAACCAAACAGACCATGGATGAGATCTTAATCCATATTTCACAACATAAGTTGTAGTCCCATATGTTTGTTATGGAATCATCTACAACTCACCATTAGATAGAGGTCTGGTGGCTGGGATTCTCTTAGATAACTTGATATCATCCACATCAACGCTCCTAATCTTTGGGGTTTCATTTTCCAATGTAGAAGCTTTCCTTGGACATTCCCCTAAACATGTAAGCAGGTAACAGGAAGCAGAACCGTTTCAAGTACTTTCATAAAATTATGAAACTAAGAACAGCAGAACGGACCTACCTTCAGGATGTTTCCTTGCTTCACCAACTTCCACCAAGTAATTTAGCATGTTGAATAAACTTCCACTATTGATGTCTTCACATAGTTTAAGGTATCTATGGGACAAAGTTGTTCCGTCTTCTGCTAACAATGTAGCCTCCTGTAATGTAAAGATGGCCCATCAAAAGAAGTGATGGATAAAAGGTTTAGAGCAAATGTCACTCTAATATGAGATTTAACTGGCAAAAAGGTAACAATAGTTGGTAGTCTTCTTTTTTCTGTTTGTTGAAACTGAATGTTGATGAAAGACTAGCATTCTCATGTGTCCCAAACTCTACATAATATCCACTCACGCTACATAATATATTTGTGTTCTAAACACTCCAATAACTTAGGTTTTGACGTTTTTATCATAGTTCTTTTCTCCTCTCTATTTTCTTATTCTTTTGTACCAACATAAAAGACTAGCATTCTCATGTAGTCCTCATTTTTAATCACATTAAAGTCCATATTGCACAAGCGATTAAAAAATAAACTTTAGAGGAGATCTGCCAGATCAAAACTCCACAATTATACATGAAGATTATAATGAGTTTCTTCGTATCCATGGTAACCTTAGGCTATCTACAAGTCTGACCATTCTAACCAATCACCATAACAGAAACGGAAAAAGAAAAAATGTATGTACAATAGAAATGAAAATTTTAACCTGCCTCCCTTGTGATCCACAACTTGCTAGTTTTAAGACACCATCATGGAACTTCTTGGCCTTTTGAGTCACTTGGTTTGTGTACATGACGTCCCACTCTAATTAAAGAATAATATGATTACATAAATATGCATAAAGTTAAACTCCAAACTCTCCAATGGCATAATAGAACAACTATATAAACGCATATATGTGCCTTGCAGAAGTCAAGGTATGTACAACTGACCTCTCAGATTAGTTTGTGTTGTATATGGACAACTTGCTGTCACAGAAGACTTGTTAGTTTCACATTTCATGAGCTCTGAGTTCACATAAGTGCGCAGCTTGGGGATAAGATCGTTAGCAATCACCAAAAATGCAACAGACTGAAGTGGCTTACATCTAAATTGGCATTATTCAAACATGCACTCCGATCAAGTGAAAGTAATATACAAATATCACAAGACTAATATAACATGTATACTAATGCTCAAGTAATTAGTTACTAAAAATGGAATGAGCATTAATTCCTGCAGCAGTTATCATGTTTCATTGTGGTCATAATTCTACTTGAAGGATACTACGAACCAGCAAGTTGCTCATTGTGATTCTTCAACTGCACTGTATTCTTCATAGAGCAATTTCTTCTGTCAACATTTGCATCTTTGAGAGTATGGTCTCCAAGTTCTACTACATCCACTATATGACCATCAAATCTCAATGATTCGCCAGCCCTAATAATTTCCTCATTTCGAAGGAATCGGCTGTCTAAGAGTCTCCTTGTTTCATCATACAGCATGGCCTGAAAAAGGAAAAAAATTCCATGAATGCATATGTATCAGTTTCAGTGGGTATACAAATAGCATGTTAAAACTTTAACCTGCCTCCCTCGCATTCCAGATATTGCAACTTTTAAGACTCCATCATGAAACTTCTTGGCTTTTTGAGTTAACTGAGTGGTGTACAAGACCTGCCATTCTAATTGGAAAAAGAAAAGAAAATCAGCAACCTGAAAGCAATATGCAGGAATGCAATTCAATTAATGTTTGAGTAGATTAATTGTTTCTGATCTTTTCAGTTAAACATATAACCATGAGACTGATGCCCAAGAAGAAGACAAACATCACAGATTCCTGTAAAGTTGGTAAGAGAAACTGTTCATTTAGGAAACAACCTGTTGAACTGTCTTTTGTCGTGTCTGGACAACTGGGTGAAGAAGAATACTTTTTAATCTCGCGTCTCTTGAACTCTGATATCATGACGCATAAAGTTAGTGAAATAGCATATAAAATCATTACAAATAAGCTCTTTGCATATATAGGATCTCAGTAACTTCAGGAACGTCTTTGCATGTGTAGCATATCTGTTTCAAGAAGGGAGTGTCTGAAACACAGTATGATTGTCCACTGTTGTTAAAGTAAAGGTTAAAGGAAGTGAACTATTCTGTATGGGAGGGTGACCAGTTAGCCAAATCACAGCTGAGTGTATGTAACAGGTTCCAGTCAGTGAATAGGGGAGTATGGGGACATCCCCCCCCCCTTTCCTTATGTAAGATTCTCCTGCTTTATATATTGGAACATGCACAATTTTTAATTCTGAAGAAAGTATTGTCATCAGCAAAACAAAGATGTTTCCTATGTAATACTGAAATATATACCTTTGCATCCAGATTACTAATCCACATTTAGAATTTAACTTACACTTGCTAACTACTTAAAACGTCAATCTTAACTTTTGATTTTGTTTTACTGGTGGGACCTTAAGGTACACTTCATGTCTGATGTAAGGGTAATATTAGCCATTGGATAAGACTACTTCTATTTTGAGCACAAGGCTTTATACTTGTGGACAGTAAGCAAGGAAAGATTGTTTATGACCTGAATAGAGAAAATATACTATATGATGAATGAATGTAATATAACTAACCTTTTATAATTTTCTGCGAAGGACTCATATTGATTGATGGTGCTTTACCAATTCCTGACCTACGCTTGCTAGCTTTTAAGGGAGAAGAGAACAGCATGAAATGTGTGGCATTAACCAATTAAGCATCACGAAAACTAGCTGAGTTATTATTTAACTTACTGCTTTTGGGCATCTCATCCCTATCAGCCGTAATTTTGTCTCTTTGAAGAATCAAGTTCGGAACGGGTTTACTCTCTCCGTGAGGGTCACCAACATCAACAAGATAAGCACCAAATGTTAATGTTTCACCTGCTCTAACAGCATCATCAAGCTTCACGATTTTGCAATCCAAAAGTTTATCACAGTCATCATATAGCTTAACCTGTCAAAAGATTAACGAGCATGAATAATCAACACTGCTGTTTACATATAAAGTAGCTGATGTTTTCTATCAACCAAAATCAATCACTTGTACTCTTTCTCTTTTTAGTCTTCCATATGAAACATTATCACACCAGAAGAACAATATCAGCAGCCTCTGTCTGATGACTAAAAGCGGATTTCTAAAAACAAAAATGATGATAAAAAAATCTATTCAAAGATACTTGAGAGATTTGCCTTATATGGAACATGGAAAGAGACTGAATTCATGCACTCACTATTAACACTCACACTTGACTACTTGAGGCGGTTCACAAGAAAATGTAGCAACTAAGGTGGTCGCTGTAGAATTACAATGGTTGTTAGTTGTTAGATATTGGAGCATTTGATCACATAGTCAAGACCACCCAATGGAATAGCATATAAATTAGCACTACAGTTGAAGTCCCACATCAGCTAGATTTAGACCATTTCTTCTCTATATATGTTGGAACCTCCCTTCTCTCCTCGAAAGCTCTTTCAGAGATTGATCTAATTGTGTTCCACGTATTCTTACAACTACATCAACACATGGCTGTGTGGGAGTTTTTTAGCAGTTTGAGAATAAAAATGGAACTATTAATATGGCATGATAAACAACATGGCTATGTGGGGTTCCCTAGTATACAAACACTATAAGGTGGTTAAGCTATCTGTGGATGAACTAAGCTTTTCTATCATCTGAAATGAATTTCATGTATAAGTTTCTAACAGAATCTTATTGCCTGTTTGCACACACCTTGTCTCGTGCACAACCCTCGGGTCCTCACAGAAACTCCTCTCAATCCTAATGTTTGAGGTAAGATCTTACAGCTCCTAGACCCTACTTTCGAATGAGGTTTACCGTTTGGTTTTATGAACACACAAATGCATTTTAACTTGTAGCTCAGCAACAAGTAAAATACAATCTCTTTATAAACTACCTACATCTCCAAACTGAAGAGATATAATAAGCTTTAGTGGTCTAACAAAGTATTCACTATTCAGCATCCAAAACCACCATTACTTTTCTTTGGATACTAGAAAACATACAACATCACTTAATAACATGCCATCAGTTTTAGCTCTTACCAATTACTTGTTAGAAAAAGCCAAAAATCAAAACCAGAAACTCAAATTCAGATCGATCTACTATGTATACGATACAAAAATGACATCGAAACCTGAAATTCTCAAAGCAAACCTAACAATATATAGATTATACAAAAACGAAAGCCTGATGTGAAAAAAAGCTCTACAAAACGAACCTTGTGAGAAGATGGATGAAGCTCTAGGAATCCGTCCTGATAAACCTTACGCTTCTGCTTTACGTGCTTCGTGTAGGTCACCGACCATCTCCTTACATCATCATCCGCCATTTGTGTCTTCTTCTTCCTCACTGCTCCTCCTGATTATCCTGGATTTCAATACCTACAGTTCGATTGCTTCATCTGTTGAAGCAAAAGTTTCAGAAGGAATCAACAGTTTTTGATTTGATTTTCTGCTTCTTCTTTTTTTGTTAATGGCGGGAAACTGATCAAATGGCTGTGAATGATGAATGGATTCATTTATCTATTTCAAGCTCGTTATATGGTAAATAGTTTTGGGCCTATGGATAACATATGGTATTAAATTATATCTGAAATGTTATTGTATAATCGTCTATCAAAAATGTTTTTTAATGTATCAAATGTTATTTTCTTTTCTTTTATATTTTGAAATGATCGGTAACCAACTTAGCGGGTAAACATCACCACCGCCGACTCAGAACCACCGCTACCGGCGTCGAGAACCATCGTTCACACCACCTCGGCCAACCTTCACCGCCGCCCACCTCGACCACCGTCGACCTCCACCATCGTTCACACCACCACCGCCCAGTCGCCCACCTTTACCACCGTTCACACCACCACCGTCGACCTCTAACTGCAGCCCACCTCCACCATCATTCACATCTCCACCGTCGCTCACGTCCACCACTGTTCACACCATCACCGCCCTCACCTCCACCAACATTCACACCGTTTTTCAATTCCGACCCACAACCTCCGGTCGCCTTCCCCAACCGCGCGTAACCGGTTGAGCCGGTCATTTGAAACACAATACAAGAAATTAAATAATGTTTCATAATTTAAAAAACATTTTTGGTATGTGGATACACAAACACAATAGCGTTTTTTGTATAGTTTAATACATTTTGGAAAAGTAAACCCTTGAAATAACGGGTAAAAAGCCCTCTTAAGTTTCAATGTTTTCACTTTGTACCCAGTTTGTTTACTTTTATGCATTTAAGCCAAGACCACCACTCGTGCTAGGGACGTTTACCAAATTCTTACTGGGTAGACACTTATTGGCAATAGGCTCACCTTCATTTAGGTTCATCTGATGAAGAAAAAATCTCGAAAGGAATCAACAGAGATGTGGATGCTCACACAAGAGGTACCACTAATACTGTCAATACTACTACTCTGAACGATGACTTGCCACCATGAGTCCCTGGTTAGAAGCTAAACCCCTCTACCCCCATCCCCTTTCCAACCATCATAGAGCTCCTAGACCAGGCCTACGACTTCAGGGGCGAACGGGACGAGAATTCTTTATTTAATAGGCATAGGCCTGCAACTATAATCATGCATATATGCTTTCTTATTTAGGATTTAAGAAAACAACTCACTACATCCATAGGGCCTTCAAAGGAGAGGGTGATAGCACACATTTTTAGCCTCATATCGTTCATGATGCTAATTGGTACATTTTATTTTCATAGTCGAGGGATGCTACGTACCATTCCTTAATTGGTATCGCTGGAACTATTTGAATCGTGTCATGCGAACGGTTTTTTGTGGACGTGGATTGAATTCGTTTAATTTCTATATTCAATGAATATTTGTACTACAAATATTGGTGGTCGATTAAAAAGAATTGGTTTTAAAAACCGGGTTTTTAGTTGAACCGGTGTGATAACCAGGTCCGGTTCGACCAGTTCAACTACTGCTTCAGGTTTCAAGCATTTTTATGTACTTTTCATTTTCCTACATTCATATAATATAAAACCAACAATTTGATATCTACAAGTTAGAAACATTAAAAATATACATTACACTAAGTTTTACATTAATCCAAAAACATTAAAGAATAATAATAACAAGTTTACACGTACTTTTTTTAATCCGGGTCAACCGGTTTTTTACCGGTTCGATCCACCGGTTCAACCACTAAACCGGCCGGTTCAATCCGGTCCTTAAAATGCCATAAAACCGGTCACATTTGATCCGGTCCTTTCATCGGTTTCTGGTTCAACCGGTTCGACGGGGTTTTTAAAACATTGATAAAAACCCAAGTAGCTCCAATCACTTTTCTATTTGAGATGTCAGCCATGCAGCTTGTCCTGCATATTTAAAAAAACAACACAAGTCAAACATCACTTTGCTATGAACATTTTAGATTACCAATCATGCAACAAATTCAAGCCTACCAATATAAACAATAGTAGTAAAAACAGTACATTAAATACTGATGACATCTCTTTTCTTTAAGATCAAATTATCTTGAAATTTTGTGGTCATGGAGGGGTATTTTGACTATTTGACTAATATTTGAATCAACCAACTTAAGAGTTAGGACTGTGCCTATGGTATCATATTTTGGCACACTTGTGAATTCTATTGTGACAAACCCCCCATTCTTTTGCAAATTGAAACAAACCCAAAATAAATGTTAAAGAAATAAATCAAACCTGAAGCATCTGCATCAACTTTGGGTGCTGCTCCAGAAGCTGCACGAGTTTGTCCCGATCACCTAATAGATCCTACAAACAAGGAACACCGGGTGAATAAACAGGTTTCATTAGAAAGAACGAAAGAGATAGAGAGAAAGGGGAAAGGTTAAAGAAATGTTGCATAAAAAACCTGAATAGCCTCGGGGGAACTGAAAACGTGTTGCAGCGACAATGCGCTAGCATCTTGCTGTTGTTGAAGGTTACTACTACTACTCCCTTGTTGATGCTGAACCTGTGGTTGGGGATCCATCCGATGCTGCTGTTGTTGCTGCTGTTGCTGTTGCGGTTGCTGAGTATGTGGAGGAAAGCTCTCTTGTTGCATTGTTTGATAATATACATGAGCCGGTGAACCTAGAGCTGGTTGAACCATCTGCAATTGCTGTACTTGCATCTGAACAGAGGAGGAAGACATGCCTTGCTCTGAAGCCGGAATCGGTGGCCTAAGATGCTGTGGCGGCGGCTGGGGTGGCCGAGGGAGTTGGGGAGGCTGCAACGGCTGCAACTGAGTGAGAGGCTGCATGGAAGACAAACCAATGGGAAAACTTTGCGAATGGTTTTCTCCCTGATTAGTTCCGTAAAGGTTAAAAGGAATCCCGGGCCTGTTAAAAAGCATCGGCGGCATCAATGGAGGTGGAGGATAAGAAGTAAGAAGTGGGCCCGATCCAGAAAGATTCGTCATGTTTGAAGGTGCAAAACCCTGCATCAAGTCAGACGATCCGATATTTGACTGGCTATATGCTGAAGATGGAGGTGTGGATGTTCGTAGAGATGATAAAGAAGCGGCTGCGGTATAAGGAGGTGGGGTAGGAGGAAGAGGAGGTTGAGGCCTCACCGACCCACCAGAAGACGGGAGGGACGTCCTTCCATATTCAGAGTGAACCTGCTGCTAAAAAAACATATAAAAAATTATCAACTTTGAACAATGTGTAAAATAGTTGTAAACAAAGATACGATAGAACCGATTGATCTTGCTTACATGAAAGCCAGGGGGCAGTGGCGGCTGCACATCACGCATGGAATTCGAGAAGTGAGTAGACTGATTTGAATCTAGAGTTTTCGGATTTACGGGTGAGATGGTAGGCGGTGGAGGCATTGGCGGAAGAGGAGGTTGGGTCAACGGGAATTTTTGCTCGTAAAATTCTTTAGAACCGGCAGATAGAGATGCATTACCAGCTTGGCCAACACTCGTATTAGGATACATGTTAGGAGGCATCCTGCTATCGGCTAAACCTTGTGTTGATGATTTAGAGTTCTTAATGTTAGCTGAAGACGAAAACCCAGAAGGTTTATCCGGTTTAGCGGAGCTTAACGCACCAGGGGTCATCTGACTGTTTCTTGCATCCTCGGGCAGGTCAAAATACTTTTTCTCTGAAGAAATACTTGGTTCACGGGTTAAAGACTTTTCTGGACGTGAAACCGATATCCGTGATGAAAAATCGCTCTGATTACCTTCATCAAAATTAGACGCCAAAGGTGTACCCAAATGAGAAAGGTGACTGCTTTCATTGACATCGCTTTCAGTTTCTTCAACAATCGAACGAGGAGAATTTTGCTCATCAATGACAGACGCAGGTTGCTGTAGATTATCATCTGGCTGAGGAAACGGCAGTCCGTCATCAGATTCTGACTCCTCACCACCGAAGACTATATTGAGCCCCTGGAGATCGTCATCTAGATCCGGTCTCAGCTGCTTAGATTTATTCATCTTTTCTGCATCTGGGTCATTTTCAGGAGGTGTGTTTTTCACTTGCGTACTGCCTGCCATTCCCGTGGGATTCTGGCGCTCCCTTTCTCGGGCCATAAATTCATCTACATGAATAGAAGGTGGTCTCCCACTACTAGAGCCTATCCGTGGAACTGCAATTACGTTAGAACTAGTAGTACCGTCAACATTTCTCTCTCTAGCAACATAGTCATCCACATGCATAGAAGGAGGCCTGCTAGTGTTGGGTTTCCGTAGCCTAAAGGTGTCCCTACGAGTCGGACCCGAAGGAGCAGCAAATTGTCCGGAACCCCGCGAAAACGCACTTTGGCTCATGCTCTCCGAAGGGGAGTTGTCTACCCTCGGGCGTCTGTTTACCCCTTCCAATGGAGTAAGTTTCCTTCTAAGAGATTGACCGGTCTGACGCAAATTTTCAGGGCACTCCCACATAAACTTGTCCGCGTAGCTGTCTAAATTGTAATGTCCAACCCTGTCAATGCTAAAATTTGAAATCTTTTGTATCTTTGAAGGGCCTTGAAGTTCACTTGACAATGACTGAAAAATACTAGAAACGTCGTCATCGGCCTTCACTGATTCACTGGGCCTTTGAAGCAAAAGCAACAAGGAGTTTGCATATTCTTTAACCTGCACATGGTGTATAGCAATATTCATGCAAGTTTCTATTATCTGTATCTAATGAGATAACCCAACAGGAAAGGATCCAAAAGAAAGAGAAACAAAGACAATATACAGACCTGATGTGAAGTTGCATGTTGGTCATTGTTCAGCCTGGAACCTAGCAAGGATGTCAACTTAAGCATGTACTTGATGTTATCCTCGGATGAGTTATCCGCACCACTTACACCACAAGGAAGTCCAAAGAGATATTTTACTGCATCAACCATCTTTAGGTTCAAGCTGCAAACGGAGGTGTCAGTGTAGTGAGGGGGAATTACACTATGACATACATATTGTAAGCAATTGAGAAGAAAATATTTACTTAAAAGAATAATGATCCATGCTAGAATAACAAAATCATTCCAAATTTTAAAGCAAACACGTCTTTTAAGTCGCATATTTCAACAATGATCCATGCTAGAATAACATATTTAAATGATCTCGGATGAATAGTACCATTTAAATCGCATGTTTAGAAAGAAAACCGACCTTTTTTTATCCATGCAAAAGCTCAAAGCTCCTGATGAAAGTGCCTCGACAGCCTCAATGGCAGATACTGATGGAACATCCTCCATTTCAATAGAGTTCAACAAGGTTCTCCAGCAGAACAACAATGGAGTATTGTTCAATTCAACAAGATCAAACTTCCCATCAATTACTTGTCTGCTCTCAGATTCAGATTCTTCACCTAATGAAGATTGAACATGCAAGAAAAGAGAGAGCAAACCACTTCGACCTTCAGATGAGGAACCTAAATCTTTCAAGGCTAGTAGACAAGCAACTAACTCTCTTCCAGCTGGTAGAAACTGAAAAATTACAAGGGTCAAAAGATGAAAGCCGTGTATGAAAACTAGCCTTATCAACATTATAGTAGAATTATCAAAAAGACGCACATCCTAGTATGTATCGAATAAATTACAGATGCAGCATTCAACAATGCTCTTAATGAAAGAGATATGATCATTCTTATATCTTAGCTTCACTGGGATATATGTGAATCAATAACAATCAAACAAAGAGAAGCGCTAACTTCTTATATTCAAGGTGTCAGACTAACCATTCAATGATCCACTAAAAGAAACCAGACAAAAAGAACTTAGATTTAATGGCCTAGTACAGGCTATGCCACTGCAGGGTCTGTAGAAGGACCTGAACCTAATTTGGTTGACCAAGAGTTCCCATACCGCAATTTTCCTCCCCCACGATGGTCGTCGGCCTGGTGCAGTTGGGACACTCCAGAGGGGGTGTTATACTAAGAATGGAAGTTTCTATACCACTTTCATGGAGTACTGGTGTGCTTTGAGAAAGTAACGATCGAAATAAAACGATCAAACAATTGTTCTGTTTAAAATGAACGTAGATAATTTTGATGTGAAAAGGATGCCTAATTTTCCAAAAAGACAACTGCAAAATATAGTCAAGTAAATTGGAAATTGTATGAAGCAAATTGAAGGCAAAAACTTACAGCAGCCGAACTTATAATTCAGCAACAACGAAAATTATACAAAATATATACTGATTGACATTAAAAGAGCACAAGGCACTGAGCACTACTAATTTTTGCAGTCAAAATCTATTTGGAATAACAATGCGTAAATGTTACTTCAAGGATGAGCCAGGTCCACCAGTTAGCTATGCAACTGCCAAGTAAGGAGAAACCAAGTTGGACCATACAACCCGCCCATTGTAAAAGCTATTACTGAGAAAAGTAAACAATGAAGAGAAAATAGCTGGAAAACAGGCATGCCAATGCCAGGTAGTGGTTAATGTGTATTTATTCCACGTGGAAGAATCTTTCCTATCAACACCATTCTCATTTGCACAGGCGAGCTGTGCTTCCACAAATGGCAGATAGAAGGTCCAAAAAACAACAAAATTGAAAAGACAAAAAAAAAGTCAATATGGTCTCCCTAGAGTCCAACTTGTGTTCCCATTGAACTTAAAACCATTGACGGCATGTACACACCTTTTTCCCTTGAGGAAACTGATATCCAATCATCAGAAATAATAGAATCAAGTCTACAGACTAATGTCCCGACCTTTCTATGACTTGTTCCCATGAGCCATATAAGACCAAATATTCAAAGAAGAATTCTAATTGGCCCCTTGGAGGCTATGCTAAGCCTTTCACAGCGCTAAGGTCAAATATTTAATAATCAAGCGCTACCACCAAAGAGATCAGGTGTAGAGAAATGCTAGGCAGCGAAAACATATTATACTAGCAATTCTTCACTTGCAGTTTCCTTTTTATTGTTTATTGCTTTTATTGTGTTCAAGCTATAGTTAGATCGTGTTCTCCTAACTTTCTTTGCGGTTTTTGAATGTTAGTGTCCCTGTTTTATCCCACAAGTAAAATACAAACAAGACCGCCGACCTACCTTGATAAGCCTGAAAAGATCGAATAGAAGCAATGAACAATCCTCCGTCGTCAATATCTTTGCATTGTGCCTAAAAAATATATAATAAAATAATTATTCTCCATAGATATAGTTAAGCAAAAATATGACCCAAAAAAAGATATAAGCAACAGTGTTCCAACAATAAGACTTCATGCTCACCTATCATGCCCAGGAGGTGACAAATACGTCCTAGAATCAGATATTAGGGAAATGCACCTAGATGCAGGAATGCACCAACTAAGTTGAGGAAGTTTGATAGAGCTCCTGTTCTCCAGCAATTGCTTGCCATCCGAGTTAAAAACATCAGCGGAACTTTTGAGCACTTTAGATATCATCTGTATAATCCCTTCACTCAACAGTATTGGCTGTAAAAGAAACGATCTATTATCATAAATATATAAATAAATAAAAAGATATGTTGCCAATTTATTATGAGGAAGACTTTTAAAACAACTTCATAAATTAATATAAACCTTCGCACGGGGATGCTCAAGTAAGCTAGCAAGAAAATCAAGCAATCTGCAAACCTGAAACAAACAACCAAACTCTCAAAACAATGCACAGATCTAGTCCCCGAGATCGAAGGATTTTAACATATAATAGTTATTACTTTATAAGCATCGGTATCAGTTAACGTAGATGACTCTGCTAGCCAGTCATCTATCCAGATTATCATGGGCCGCAAGAGTATGGCAGCACTATCAGCATGTACACAAGCCATACGTATAATAAAAATCCGCAGCATGTCTTGTATAACAACCAATGCCTGTCAAATGAGGTATTAGCATCATAGAACTCACAAAAGAACACACTTAAAAGAAATATTGGCATAACTGTATCAAAGGAGAAATCACATACACTAATAGCAGAATGTAAAACAATCTCCGCAATCTTGTGAAGCATCGGCGTTAACTGCCCAATGAGCTTCTCCTTGTGTCCAGCCTGTAAGTACCAGTTGATCTCTCTCTCCTTCTCAGGGCCTAATAGCGTTCCAACAGCCAACTGACGATAAGTACTCAACATGGGCATTCCATTCTTCCAAAGTGAGGCGCCTTCATCAGGTAAGAGATCGTTCTAGCAGTGAAAAGAATTGAGAAAATGTTGATTCTTCAATAATTATTATGATTACAGTGTTCTCAGTAAATCTGGAACAGAAGGCCACTTACCAATAGAAAAAGTAAACTGCAAGTTTCCTTTGGACCCATTGCCAACAATGAAGTAGCATGAAGACTGTCAAGAAGAAAATGAAAAAGAGTAGGAGTCCAGCCATATACAGGCCAACAAGCAAGTGCGGAGGCAAGAAGATGGCATACAGCTTCAAATCGAAGCGCAAGATCAGGATAGGGGTAAGATAAATCAACAGCACAGGCGGCTAACTTGGGGCTGCAAAAGAATAACGTAAGAAACTACACTCTAGAATATAATCTCTGCTTTTCAAATATTGAATATCTCAAACTACCTCAGTTCTCGATGCAAATGTAGAAGAGCCTTCACAAGTTTTTTGTTTCGATGTTGTTCCTTTGTCTCCTACAGAGAGAAAACTACAACTTTAGCACAAGGCTTGCAGTGAATTTTTCCCAAGGTAATAGCTGTAGATAGAAGCGTATGCTGCATTGCCTTTTGCATGTTTACTAAAAACCAGTTAGCTGAACGCAGCTGTCCTTGGGTACCAGTGCTAAGGAATGAGAAAAATTATTCAATTGAGTAGTCAACACATACCTTTAACTTGTGCAGCAGATTAATCAGCAGCAATAGACAAGGAATTAACAGGTCAACTACGCTCTGCTCACGATTACGTTCAAGCAATATATCCGAAGTAGTATTGCATTCTGTACCCTCATCGACTAGGTAATCTGCACATAATGACAGAACATGTTGAAGGTTTTTACACAAAAAACATGACCAAAGTTTTCCAATAGAAACAGAACAATAGTTGCTATTTCAATGAGATAAGACTCTCAATCAAAGATGAGAAAAACAGGCTTGTGTTAAAGGCCTCTTTGCGTTTCTTGCACATGTGCAGCACATAGCTCCACATTTCTTCCCCTCCCCATTTCATTAGTAAAATTAAGATTTTATTTAGAAAGCCAAAATACACATAGCTCTTCAGGTAATTTAGCAAAATTCTCAGAAATGACTCGAATGAAGAACCATCGCACATTCGATATTTCCCATACTAACCATAGTTGTTTGAAGACTTCTCCAGCATCAGCTTACAATTGATAACAACTGCATGAATAACCATTACAGCACCTTCATCATATAAAGCACCAGCGACAACCTTTATCAACCAAACGCTTGTTAGCATTGTTGTTTTTTGTATCATAAAAGTATAATTATACGAAATAGAAAAATAAGAAAATAATTAACAATCATGCACCGAATTATCTGAGATGAAGGCCAGGATACGGAAAGTTGTTGTCAACTGAGCCACAGAAGAATCTCGAAGAGTAAAACCAAGAAATCTTGACTCAGTGATAGGTTTCCCTAATAGATTATCAATCACATTTCCATCAGAACTTCCAGAAATATCGCCAACAACATTATCAACATCCATCTCATCACAGGCTAGAATGTTAGTCGCTGCCATGTGTGCATCTCCTCCAGAAGCTAGCACTGCAGCATACCGAAGAAGGCCAATAGCCCCGTTCTTATGATAAACCACACCACCGTCTATCAATTCCAAAAGCCTAGTAGGAGCATCTTTTCTGTTTGACCCAGGGGAGGAAGAATGCAAGGCCTTGTGAAGTTCCTTGGCATGTTCGATCCAGCAGCTCAGGGATGATGCCGTGGAATCAAGTACAATGACTTCAAAAATCTCAACAGCAGAGTGAAAAATGGCAAGATTCAGTGGTGAACTTCCTGCACGTGACGAACATCGTTGAACAACTACTAATATGAAGATTTAGCAAACAAGTACAAGGAGTATTTCCAGAAGTGCCACAAAGGAACTACCAATATTCGCAGAAACTGGTTCCAATTCTTTGACAGAATGTAATGCAGCAATCAAAACTGAAATAACCTGAAAACATAAATAAGAAAATAATAAAGAGCAGTCACCATGAATACTTAAAGATTGCAGTACCACATAATCCATACGGTAAATAAGAAGTTGAAGAGAAACATTAAGAAATATTTAGTTTTCAACTATGGAACAGCTAAAATATGGTAGGTAGGATAGGAGTTACTAAAGCAATGAAAGATAACAGATATAGGTTGATGTTACACCTTAGGTAACATTTCAAGATAACTAAAGCTCACTAAATTACACAGCTATAACATCGACAGTGGATTCACCTCTGGAAAATGTCCTATAGCCAACAAAGCCTGGCGTCCACAAACAGACCTGCATTTTAAAAGCATTAACCACTTATATTTCGTGTAGGAAGTTTAATATCATGCAAAAAGATTTAACTAGTCGCACCTGGAAAGACAACAAAGCTCCCATAAACCCCATAGAAGGTCTTCGGAATGCGGTTGTGATGTAATCAGACGATCTATCACATTCATCTGAAAGGAGAAGATAAGGGGAAAGGTTCGAAAAGAGGAAAGACAAGAAAATAGTTTAAGGAAGAAGTCATTAGAACACATAAAATAAAGAGAATATGATACTAACCACCCTCAAATGTGTCTTCATAACTATTCCAATTTCACGTGGCCGACAAAAAAAGCCCTTGGATATCAAGACAGATGCATAACGAAGAGGAATAGACTCTTGCATCCTCAAATCAGATCCTCTTAGAGCAAGAACTACCGTCGTTGAAAGCTCAGGGTCAAGAAGAAGGAACATTAAGCCTGATCAAGCAACAAAATAAAGAGAATGTAACACCAAGGGGAAGAGAAACATGACATAGTAAGCATAAGGTATAATCTAACAAACCTGAGCGAGAAAAAACAAGTGAAAGAATTATGGATGCAATATATGATGTGATATCCATAAAAAGATCCATAGCAGGCCCCACTTCAGAGCGCAGTGCAGAAGAGGATAGAACTGCAGCAGACAGAGGAAGAAAACCCCTTTCCTGCGTCGCACGATTAAGTTGAATAATCAATCATCTTGAAAATACAAGCAATGAACAAGAGAGCAGAAAGCCAGAAACAAGGACTACTCAAATAAAAACATAGAAATAACAACAAAAAGGAATGTTTATATTTTAAAACTCACCTAAAAATTTGTGATGCTCTATAATTAATCAACTTTCAATTTTATCTAACTTGTAAGTGAAGACAATGGAAGAGTACCAAATCTATTGCAGCAAAGTCGGACATTATATGTTGGGAAAGAAACAAGCAGACCAAATTTGTCTGTATGTATACATATGTATGAACATGATTGTGTTTGTGTGCATGCAGCAGAAATAGCTCTCACCCCCGTTCTAAGTTTCAATAATTCATATAGAAGTTCAGGAACATTCCTGTTATTTTCTTTGAGGTCATTAGCTGTTAAAAAACCAGAATTTACTATGAAAGAAGAATCAAATATGAAATGGAATATGGTTGCTCCCGAAGTGATCTCTCGCCAGAACCTCCCTTAACTGTTTTTCATTTCCCTCTACTATATCTAACATGTGTCCACACCATTTAGGCAGAAACAAACATCATACCTTAAGAAGAAAAAGCAGGTGTGAGTCAATATCCTGATCTGAAAAGCGACAATTTGACAAAGTAATCAACCTGCTAGTGGCTTTATATGACAACAAACCGTCCGTTTCACCAAAAATCAGTGATCTGCTTGTGCATGCAACTGGAGATGGATCTTCAACTAGCGCCCTAGAATTTATTAATTTCTGCAGCGACACTTCGTCAGAAACATAGATGATATACAACAATTGTGCCAAAGAAGGTTAATTACAACATAAAAACTCACAAGAAGCTTTTTGAGTTGAAGTTTAGCGCTTGCAAGCATGTCCACAGTGACGGACATAACACTAGGAACAGAAGAAAAGCCTCCCAACACTCGTAGTATGGCAAACTGTAGGCATCTCCAAATTAAATGGCGTCAAATGCTTGCTAACAGATCTACAAGAACCGACCAATCTCGCACTATCCCAGAAAAAGATGAAAGAAGATAAATAAACAAACCTCATATCTTGAAGCTACTTCATAAAAACGAATCCGATGGAGAATGTAGGTGGCAAGAGAAGCAATGTCATGACGCTGCTTTTGCATTACCAACTTAAGTAATTGATTGTAACCTTCACTGATCCCAGCAGGAATCTTATCATCTTCCCGAGGCCACCAACCTAGGAATCCTTCACACCCAACAGAATTCCTAGTAGCTTGCTCCACAACTCCAAGAAGCAGTAGTGTAGTAGCACTAGAATGCTCACTTTTGCAAAAGATGTCACAAAGCTGCTTCATGCCCCCACCATTAACAAAGTTGAAGCAGCTCTCTTTACAAGAACACAATACAAGTGCAGCACTCAGCCACACCATGAGAAGCTTGCTCTGAGAAACAAATCAAAACTTTTTAGAATGAAGTCTAAATGCGTACACGAATCAGGGAAAACTAGGAGGCAAGAGAGTAAATAACCTGTGGAAGCTGAGCATGTACGAGAGATTCAGAATTACTGAAAGTGTGATAGTGTTGCCTTAAAGTATCCACCAACTGTCTGGAAGTAATCAAATCACCCTCAGACTCAAGAAAAATGTTCTCTGTCAAATTTTCAGGCAACGAACTTCCTATTGTAGTCTGAAGGCTGCTAAATATATCAAGGAGATCTTTTCTGACTTGGCTAAGGTCACAATAAGGATCAACCAATCTACCCTCTGTAAGTTGTTCATGACTTGTAGATGCACATTGCAAGCTTTGAGTTGCATATGTGGTTGCCATAGATACAAGAGAATTAACAACTGTATTCAAAGCATCTTCTGCATTTGGCATCTCTAATATCTTAAAAGATAGCTGCAGGAACTGCTTCATCTCAACTGATAAATCTGATGCAATGGGTAAAAGAGACAGTGACTTCAGGGGAGAAATGGGTTCCTCAATGGCCGACGACTTGACAGGGTTTAGTGCCGCAGGGAGGTCTTCAAGGTTGCCCTCAACAATGGACACTGTGTTTGTCAAAGAGCTGTCTAGATCAACTTCTATGTTGAATTGCCCAAGATCTTCCCCAGTGTTTCCATATATGACCAAACTAAGGCTGCGGTAGCTTCCCCTCACAACCAAATGACTAGTTACAAGTGCCTGAAATAATAAATGTATTTTTCTTATGAACTCAGGAAGATAGACCAGTTCCTTCAATAGATATACACAACATAACAGATAAATAAATTGCCATATGATCCACTGCATATAAGAGACCCAACAAGCACATGAGGAAGCAACTTTGGAATATCAAAAGCCTATTAGTTCCCATTGCATGGATGCAACACACATGCATATAAAACATATAGAAAAATACAGCCCGGTCCTGGATCAGTAACAAGTTGGAGACGAAGAATATGCAAGAAGCTAGATTATAGATAGACAGTAACAATGTCGCAAACTAAGCTTTGTATACGTAAGTATAGTGTATAAATAAAAGATGAATTAACCAGAAATCAAATAAGAATCATACGCTAGTATGTATTATTGCTTCAAGATAGTACATCTTTGCTTAATATCCTAGCTACTAAGCAAAAGGTCTGAACAGCAACAAGACTATCAAATAATAGATGTGCATAAAGGAGGCATTATGTAAAAAAAAATTACATGAAGCACTTTGAAACTATTCTCAAAGTTGAAAGCAAAACTCCAAAAAACAACTTAATTTAATTTTATGCACATGCACTCATGCATAATCCAAAAAACAACTTAATTTACTTCTATGCACAAGTGCATACGGTCCAGATGAAGGGCTACAAGGGTGTTCCTCAGTATTCATATGAAAGATAAATTTTGGGGGTGAAACCAAAAGGAAAGAGTCAGGGATAAAAAACTTGACTAATATTGATGAGCGGTTTTTAGAATGTTAAAACGAATCTTTCTTTTGTTTTACTCTTTATCGTATTGGATTCACCCAAATTTAGCACAAATTGACATATATGCACAAGACATAGATTGACAGAAGAGAGAGTAGGAATGTGCATGTGCTAGTATTAAAATTTCAGCAAGGGCATCGGCCAACTAAATATTTAGGGACCATCATCAAAAGAATTTATATTGAATACCTCAACTTCCAAGATATTTGAAGAAGAAGGAGAATACAAAAAAGGCTGACATAGCCGCCTAAACCTTGTCTCCCCTTCACAATGAACAAAAACCTCCAAAGCAAATGAAGGAGGTGAAGTGGCCCTGTACAGAGTGAGAATGGCATAAGAGAGCTTACACTACGTACTCATGATGCAAAATAAACATCAAGCATAAAAGGGGTCGCAAGATATGCATTATTCGCAAAAATACGATGAAAAATAAATGTGAGAAGCAGTTTACAAGAATCTCAAAGCACCCCCACTAGAATAATTTATTACTATTCAAAGGTTGAAACCACTCAACTTCTCCTAATGGCATTGGAGAGACATAAAATACATGTAAATCAACGTAACAACTCATGAAACCCAATTTCCCAATTGCATGCAGGTAAAGCAGGAATAGGGAGTTTCTTCCTGGATTGTTGGAAGAGAATAACAGAAAAAAGTGATGTATAAATTGGCTCAAGCATAGAGATTTTATAGTACACAAATAAGTAGGTGGGTTTAATCCAGTGAATAGTCGCTTTTAGTTCTACCTCCCACTCAAATACTAGTCCTTGGTGAAAACACAAACTTCTCCTTTAAGAGTTCATTTCACAATGTTTTTTCATCGTAAATAGTTCCATTTGAAAGTTAAAACCAAGAAAAATGTGATGTCTTTTAACAGATTTAATTGCCTAAATATCAGGATTGGCTGAAGCAGAACAACACAAGCTTAGGCTGCTCACGAATACTGAGAAAATTGTAAAAAGATAAGTCACATGTGTTGAATATTGTACCCCATTAGTGTTACTGCTGGTGACAACGAGGGAGAGCTCTGCTCAAGGAACTCACAAGCACTGACTATAACAGGCTCAGAAAATATCACCTGCAAAAAATTTGAAACATTTGATACAATTCTCTTTCAATTAAAAAAGACCATATAAGTTTGAAGCTCATCTAAATACTAACAAGAAGCCAAATCCACACTCGTCTCAAGTACTAATCTGAAACAATGTCCTAGCTATTCATCTTTTAAGTTCCTTAAGATCATAATCTTAAAACTGAGATGTCATTAATAATGTGTCCCGCTGACCTTGACAAGCAAAGCCTTTGGCCCTTAAATAATATCCAGTTCCAGCAAAGAAACTCCCTAATAGAGTTTGATCAGTTTATATAAGCAGATACTAATTGCATTTTCATTGGTAAATGATTCCTACCAGAATACTTGTGATCGTTTAATATTTAACTGGTCACTACTCACTACATTAACATCATTTGCAATTTCCAACACTAATGAATCCACCACCAATTTATCCACCCTCACCCAAGATATGGCTATCATGAGCTTGTTAAACGCGCCAAATGGCTAAGCTAAAAAGTTTCGAGTTCACTTCCAATATGCTATCATGAGTCGGTCATTGGTAATCACCGCATTATGTTTGTATTATGATATGGGAAATGTCCTTTTTCTTGGTAGCGAGATGAGTGCAATTGCTAGGAGCTTCTACATGGCATGGTCAACTAAACCAGTGTTAGTCTTCATGCAAAAACACATCATCCTCTTTTAGTCTTGTAGAATATCATGAACCAGTAATTCTTAATATACCTGCCAATTCAAAATAGTTTTGCTATCTGCTTCTGCTAGAGATATGTGTGGCTACTTTTTTTCATCTACGGAATTTGTATTCTCATATTAGACTAAATAATTCATAATGTAATAAATGATTTACATAACGATATTTCTTATAATGCAAAGAATTCAAAATCAAAACAAGTTAAGAGGGCCAAATGCTTGCCTGTTAAATAAAAATTAGGATTAGAAGAACAAGACCCATACAGCCATACCTCATCAACATATTCATCCAGGTGCGCATGAGCAAATGTCTGCGCAAACAACACAGAAGGTTCTGGACGTCCCATTGATTATTATTGCATGGAGGTCCTTCCGCTGAATAATTCCTGTTTGTACGTGCTCAAAACAATCAGGTAAGCAATAGTAGTCTTAACTTAAGTGAATGCTTGCTTAAAATCTATCGTGTTACAGCGGTCACAACTGTGATCTCATATAGCGGTTATCGCAATGGTAAAGCGGTGATACGGCAGTTCATATAATAATTAGAATTATACATACACACACATATATAGGGACTAATTAAATGAGAACCACATAAGAGATCGAAAGCCATGAAAACCAGCTTTCAAGTGTTGTTTCACATTGTGAAAACAATGCATGTGAAAATACAGGGTTTTTCACGATGTCAATATTTTTAAATGCCTAGTTTTAGTATATTTTGTTTCAAATTGTGAAACGAACACTGTACATTCACATACATTGTCTCACAACGTGAAACAACGCATGATCAGTGGTTCTCACGGTCTTCAACCTTTTTTATGGTTCTCATCCGATTATGCCCCAATACATATTTGTGTGTGTGTGTTGGCAGTCAAAAGTTAATCCAGTCTCATTTGATGTACTGTAAGTGGTAGGCCATGGGCATGCACGACCACGAGCCACGGTCGCATTTCACTGACATACCATAAGTGCACACCTTGGACACGGGCGACCCTTGCACCACGAGCCATGGTTCTATTTAACGTACCATACCTGTGTTACAGGATAGAACACGATATGACAGGACAGAACAGTTGCTCAGCGTTTGGTATGATATGACATGACTAAACTGAACAACATACAACATGACTGATTAAATAACCTATTTACCACTATTGAGCAGTTTAGTGTTTTTTTACCAAACAATGTCTTGTCTACAAAGTGACTCTTTCCAACTAACAAGAAATAACAAACAGGAATGAAAATCAATAAACCATTGCAATAATCAATCGGTTTTCAGATGGATTTCAAGATTTCAACTAATAAATCAATTTTTAGAAAGAAATCGACTTCACACACCGATCAGAAACCGATTTTAGAAAGGAGTCGACTTCACACACACACAAATCGGATGGAAATCGAATTCAGAAGGATGGAAAGCAGGTCGATTTCTTCATACCTTGTTCGATTTGCAGGTCGACCTTGGAGAAAGGTGAAGTGCAGAGCTCTTGAAGGAAGACGACCTAATTTTGAAGAAAGGGATGGAAGAGGGAGGTTTTGAAAAAAATAGAGAGGGGTATTTTGGTAAAAACACATTAGAAAGAACACTAGCAATACCATTTCCTAGTATCTATAGATCTCCTCCAATTTTCCAAATAAATAATTCAAACTCAAAGTTTTGAGAAATAAATATTACGTGTACTCTAATTTCAGTATAATATGGATTATTAGATAATGGGTTTAGTTGTATCCAACTTGTCGTCTTTTGTAGGTCATCGTGTTAAATGGTACAGACTTGGTCCATGAGGCTTGTTAAATCTTACGGATTTGGTCCCTAAGTCGCACAACCACCTTCATTCGCCGTCTGCCTTCTGTCGTCGCACCACCGCCATCTCCGTAACCACCATCGCCGCCACCACCATCACTGTAACCACTATCACCGGAGAAGATGACCGGTGCGACGGAGGAAGGTGGTGGTGCGACGGATGGAGGTGGTGGTGTGGCGGCTGGCGACAGAGGACGGATAGAGTGGTGGTGTGGCGGCTAGCGACATAGGGAGGTGGTGGTTAGACTTAGTGACCAAATTCGGAACACTTGACAGGTTTCAGGGACCAAATCTGTAAATTACTCTAATATTTTAATATTAAAAAATCAATTTTCAGAAAATTACCTGCAACTTATGTAGTAGGTTTCCCAATACATAAAATGGTATGTTTGGTAAGTTACATACATTAAATGGTAGTTTTCAAAATTGGATACATACAATATCAAAATGTGACAAGTTTGATACATTTTCATGAACTAAACCCTATTAGATATCTATTTGGGTCCGATATGGCATAAAGCATCTCAGATTTAAAGCCGATAACTTAAAATAATAATCTTATTTAATGTTGAGTTTTATTCTCTATTACGTGATGTCAGCTTTAGAATTTTATGTGTTTTAAAATTGCATATCAGATATATAAGGTCAATTGATCCACAAACTTTGAAAGTATTCACTCGATAGTAGGGTTTTCAAACCCATAACATTCGTTGTTTAACAAACCAACATATATATCGAGGGATGTTGGGCAGTTTCTGAATGATTTAGTGTTGGATGATTAAGTAGTCATAATGATTAAGAGACTCTTAACAAATATCCAAAATAAATAAATAAATATAGATATCTTTATTATATATAAATGCCACCCCTTCTAGATTTTTTTGTGAATTTTTTGTGAGATTTTCTTTATTTTTTCTATTTTTTAATAAACGCCACCCCTCTACATTTTTTGTGAATTTTTTGTGAGATTTTCTCTATTTTTTATACTTTTTCTCAAATTTTCTTCAATTTCTTATTTTTAACTATTGTAGTAAAAAAAAGTCTAACACTAAAATTTGTTATTACTTTAACTATTGTGAGTGATTTTGGGCAATAATATTATAATAATTTATTAACTATTGGAAGTGATTATATAATAATGAAATATAGAGATAGAGTGTGTGTGTGTGTGTCATGTTCATACGAGAGTCCTAACTATTTACGATAACGCAAGAAACTTCGGCAATGTATAAAATCACAAATGGGGCGACAATTCTTGACACGACATGAAATACAACACGAACCACATGAGGATAAATGGGTTTGGATTGAGTTTTCTGACCCACCAACCCGTCAACCCGTTTATTTCGTGGGTCGTGTTCCGATTGGTACATGGGTTTGAGAGTAAACCCGTCAACCCGTACATATTCTATTATGTGTGTACATGCGTAATGAAAACCTTACGACGTCGTGCTTTGAATAATCCATCAGATTATTACATTATACCTTCATTTCTCGTACGACCTATTAACCCATCGTGGGTCGTGCTCAGCACGGCCCATAAAAACTACCTAGTATAGATATATGAGAGAATAACAAGTATGGTGGGCAAAAGAGGAAGATGAACGGGGGAAGGAGAGTTATAGTCATTAGTATGTCATTTGGAATTTAAGGTAAAGCAAAAGGAAAATGGATTTTGATTTTAGAGCATGGAGAGTTTGAGCTATCTATTCGAGAGTTTAAAGTAAAAAAAGGTTAAAGGTAAGGACATTAACTTGACTAAACAAATGATAACTCAAAATTATGGGTTATATGTGTTCTAAATAGGCGTCAATGTACTACCAGTATATAATAAAAGGAGATAAAAAATACAACCTTATGGGGTGACCCCCATCCATTTAAGTACGCCGACCTTTGTTTTGCGGAAGATATTATGTTGGTAGAACAATATAAGGTGGAGGCAAGTGAGAGACCAGTGTAATGGAATGATGCCCCTTTGAATCACCGAACTTACACCTTATCCCTTTAAAAGCAAGTGCATGTGATGCAACTTAAGTATCTACCTTATGGGCTTTACAAAGAACGTGAGGCTGGTGATGACACAACACGTATTATTGAGATTAGATAGTTAAAGTGGAAGTTGTTACAGATATTTTGTGCAACAATAAGCCCCTCAAAAACATAATGGAAGTTTTACGTGGTGTTTGTCATACTTGTATTGTAATGGTGATAGGGTTTGATGACAAATAAGACACATGAGAGAAGTTTGGAACCTGGAAGTTGCATAAACAATGATGCTTTGATGCACACGTGGCCGTACATTATCTGACATTACACTAAATGGAGTATTTCATACAGTGATAGGGTTCCACGCTTTACAAATACACTAAGTGATTGAAGTCGGTGATATGTAGTTCACGTTTGTAGAAGACAACTAACAGTTTCAGTGAGGAATATGGAGCATATGATGATTCAGGGTGCTAGCTAGGGGTGAGCATGGTGCCGGACTGGTACCGGTACCGAATTTCCCGGATCCCAAATTTGGTCCAAAGACGGTATCGAATACCGAACCGAGTAATCATATACGGTATAGGTATCGGTACCGGGTATTCGATACTCATCCCGAATTTCCCGAAAATTTCAATTCAATGTCAATTTTTTTGAACAATAAACCTTTTTGATCCAAAACACTAAAATCATTTCCGTTCCAAAACATAAAACAAAATAAAAAAAACATTTAAACCTTCAATCTGAATACACAATGATTGAACCTTCAATTTCAAACTTTCGATTTCAGACCTAATGGCAATCGACTTTCAATTTTCAATACATTAATCAGCGCTTAGAAGGAAATAAATCAACAATACTGATTTTTTTTTGGATCCCAACAAAATAGGAGAATATTATAATCTATAAAAAATAATTAATTAAAATTGACTTTTGGTTTTTCGGTACTGGTATCGAGTAGTGAGTCCCAAATACCGATTTCCCGAATTCAGAATTAGTTATTTTCTAAGTATCGAGTACCAAACCGAAATATATAATCGGTAACGGTACCGGTTCCGGTACGGTTTAGTATTTTCGGTGCCTACGCTCACCCCTAGTGCTAGCCGATGATAGGTACACCAATAAGGACATGGGACAAGCAACCAAAATTAGGCATGGCGATTTAAATCATTTACATGGACATGGTTTTTGCTTATAGATGTAGAGCTATAACAACGAACTATGGATTAAGTCCAATAATTAGCATGAATATGAGCTAGAGTGGTTTTGGGCATGGGTAGGATTCATGAACTAGTAGGCTACGAAGTCACAAATTTAGGTTAGATATATGTGATTTTTCTCATCGTGATGATATTTTTTGTTTGTATTTTTTTAGTATGTTGTTTACTTACTTGTAACTCATTTTCGTATATCACCGTATGCCTTAGTCACAACCTTAAACGAACCAAATATTAGTAGTCCAAAAAACACAAAAAATCAGAATTAATGATGTTTATGGTGATTTCTAGCGAGACATAACTTGTACATTTTCTTTAGATTTGTCAAGTTATGTATGAAGATGGGCTTTTATCTATACTACTTATAAAAGCAGATTTTGTAAAAATCTTAAACTCTTAAAAGTCTTAAAATCTTAAACAACTCTTTAAACATGATGTACAACTCTACTAAGCATCCCTTGTGAACCTATACTCCTAAATTGACTATTCATCTTTCCAATGAGTCAGACATACTCTCAAAGCACACGTTTCATCTTGCCAAAACCCATATACTTTCCCAAAGTCCTATTCACGCTCCCATCTTCCAAGCTGGCGGTTCATAAACCACCGATTCCCCAGAAAGACGATTCAAGTTTCAAGACGACATATGTATACGGTCAGGGTTCTGATTGATCTGTTGATTTCTCTCGATCCATCTCTTCTCTACCGTTCAAATTGAGGTATTTTCATTTTTTTTATCTATCTATCTTTCTATGTATTGATTTCTCTGCTGATCCCATCTGGTAAGTTGTATTTCCACTTCGTGATTCTGCTTCTAATTGCTTCGATTACTTCTGCTTCTGCTTCTGGTTTTTGATTGCTTCTGGTGTCCTGGTTTTCAATTGCTTTTGTTTCTGCTCATATTTGTGTATGCCCTCTATGTGTTCGATGAAATGCGCCAGTGGGTCTTCCTTTTTTGAATCCATCTGTATCTCATTTGTTGTGTTCAAAATCGATATAGTTAATCCATGTTTATTTATGTTTAAGTTGGTCTATATGGTGTTTGGTTTGTGACTGGATTGGAATTGTAGGGGTTTCAGTTTGTTCAAAGCAATCAAGGGTTTCAATTTGCATTAGCTGATGGAAACGTAAAGATTTGGTAATGTGGTATGCAATCTAGATTTTGTAGTTGAAATTTCAATAGAGTTGTCTTGCTTTTTCTGTTTTCAACTTTTTATTTGAAATCAAATTCTTTTGCTTGTGATTCTATGCACTTCATATTTGCATATTTGTTTATGATTGAACCTCCTTGAATAAGCGACTTACTCATAATCGTTGGGTTCATCTCATGATCGACTTACTCATGATTCATGTTACATCACTGATTTGTTTCCAAGACGGCTAATCATCAGGTATGGTATACTCCCAATATGATGCTCTCCGGATGACTTTTCGAGATGTTTTATAGGTTAACATTTCATACTCTCGGATTTGTTCAGATCCCTCTTCTCGACGATTTACATGCCAACGATTTCATGTAGATGTTTTTATTTTCGATTTCTAATCTCAATTTCTACCCCCATTTATTGTGGTTTACTGATTTTTCTATCACGGTTATCTGTTAATTTGCTCTACTGATTGCTTTTTTGAACAGGTTCTATCATGCTTTGTGATTGTGAACCAACTACCTATAAACCTTTAACAAACTTGCTTGTAAATACTCTTGTTTCAAAGTTGTAGTACAGATGCATCTGCTTATTGGGAGCTTCAAGCTTGTAAAGATTCTGTGTCCCCGAAACCACAGGTTTCACCCATCCCCAATATATTGCTCTTTATTTATGTTTACCAACTTCTTTTGTCACTGATTGTTCATTCCTTTATTTGTTTTACTTTTTAATGGTGTTAATTTGTGTTAAGAGGTTAATGAATCTGAATTATGAGAGATCCGGTAGAATTCAATGTAAAGTTCCCTTGTTACCAGGTAAGATATTTTGTCCTTATCTTTGCTCTTACCAGGTATTATTCTAGGTCATTGCCATGTGGATATTATTCTAGGCCATCTTGTAAGATAACGTGATTTGTTAGTGATGAGGCTCCTGGTTTTTTATCTAATGTTAAGGTTGATCTTTTTTTTGCCGAGTCATTCTACGTCGGTACAGAGGGAATTATTCTTTTGGAGTAATATCATTCATGTATGTTGTAGCATGTTAGCTAAGCTTTAATTTTCCTCATATTAAAAATGATAGTAGGATTTATAGCCATTTAATTTCAATGAAGAAAACCCAAGAATGGATAGCTATTTTTGAAGCTTGGTTTCCACTCACATAAAGAAAATCCAAACACCCCCTTAGTGTGGGAAATTCTTCAAATGCATTTGTTGTATACAACTAATTGTAATTTTTTTATTTATCAAATTTTCTTAACTTGGAATTTGGGGATTTCTGTCAGTCACATGCCTTTTACTTTTTTAATTTCTAAGGATCAGTTTTGGTTTGTCGGAATAGAATGTACTGGATTGCTTTGAAAAAATCATTGAAAAATTATAAGATTTTATAAGGATAATTAAATTACCTATAAAATCCTTTGAAATCCTACCCACCCCTTTAGGATTTCAAATATTTGAGTGATTTCCAAGAAATTCCGAACAATCTTGCAAACCAAACATGAGATTGGAATGGATTTGAAAACCAAATCGTTCCAAATCTATTTTATTCCTGTAAATCAAACGGTTCCTAACTTTATAAATTTGTATCGTCTTACTTTTTAAACTTTAGGTTTTTAATCTATACTATCTAGATATATAATCGTGCAGATAAACTGGCTTAGAATGAGGTACCTTAAGTTAATGGTTCTTGCAACATAATAAAGCAACCGCAGGTTGAAATTGATATACTCAAGTATAACCAGGCTTCGCTGAAACCTATGCAAACGGAAGGAAAACAGAAGAAGTTCAAGCTTAGTAACGCTGGTTTTCAAGAGCATATACAGCGGACAGAGGTCAAAATTTTGAGTAAGGCGACTCAAGATCATCATGCGCTGAGCAGCTGCTGGACTCGGCCATGTTCACAGGTTCACAGCTGGTTACGGGTCTGTTTATCGGCTGTTTGGATAGCATATTCAAATATTCTGCTAGCGTCATGGCTGTTTGTTTTTGCTTCAGTTTGGACAGCAGGTCTGCTTTATTTAGCAGTTTCTCGGCGGTTTGGACAGTAGGTTTGGGCATCATTTTTGCATTATTCCGTTTCACGTGAAATAACAGGTTTTTTACGAAGTTCAACCGCAAACTATGTTTTCATATTTCCATCTCATTTCAAGGTTTAATCTTTTTGGACAACTTGTTAATGTAATGTTAATTTGCAAATATGGTAAACCGATGTCCTTCTAATGCCAACTAATCTCTCACTCATTTAACCTGGATTTCTAGGCATATTCTATTAGTTTTATCTTTGTTTGGTCGCAAGTGATGCAAATGATATGTGGGATTGGGATTTGGTTCTTTTCATAAACAATAGGCAAGTGTATATTGTATTTGTTTCTGTTCATAACAATTTTTTACTTCTCTTTTTCTTTGACAGAAAGTTGTCTTCATCATTCAAATGCAATATGCCTAAGTGAGTATTTAAGTATTTAGGTTGGGTTTTGGTGATAACTTGAATTAACTTAAAAATGTATCGAATCAATCCATGTATCAAGAACAACTCATGGTTATTGTTAGAGTCCTATATCGGTTAGACTTGAACCAAATCTTCACTATATATGTTAGAACCCTATTTTCACCTCAAAGGCTCTTTTGAGATTAATCTAGGGGTTTCACATATTCTCACACGCTATCAGAGCCAAGGTCTACCACTCTAGGGACTGACACGCCGACCCTCTCCTGGCCGTTCTAGGCCCTTCATCTAGCCTCTGTTGAAGGGGGCGTGATAGAGTCTCATATCTGCTAGACTTGTACCAAATGTTCACTATATATGTTGGAACCCCCATTCTCTCTTCAAGGGCTCTTTTGAAGATTAACATAGGGGTTCCACATATTTTCACATTTATAAGCTTTTAAGTTTTTTTTTTCAATGTGAGCAACTTTTGTATATATTTGCCTTTTAAAACAAATTGTAGAGAAGTTGTATATTGGGATAATTGATCATGATCTCTTATCAAATAAAACTATGTTGTAGAACAATTGTGAACTTTTTCGATCTTGTTTGTAATTTAAGATACATCCTTTGCATTGCAAAAAAACTCGGATAATTTATATGGATCTCTTATAAAATAAAACCATGCCGTAAAACAAATGTGTACTTTTTCTATCTTGTTTGTGATTTAAGATACATCCGTTGCATTGCAAAAAATTCTTAATACAACATGTAAACCATCAAGTATTTCATAGATTTTTGTAAAATTTTGATATTTATAAGTTATTATGTATCTTAACAGAACCTTAACATCCCCGCCGCATTGCGCGGGTAGATTACTAGTAATATATAACCGGTTAAGACATTTTATGCTATAGTATAGTTTCATTCGCAATTATGATATTTTATTATATTATTAAATTTAAAAATACTCAACAATGAATTTATTTTGAAAATATTGATGATAGTCTATAACAAAATAAGGAAACATGTTTTATCTAATCAATTATTCTATATTTTTAATGTGATAAATATGTAAAATAAAAATAAAAAATTAAGAAAATGTAAAACAAATTAATTAATGCGTATTCTTGATATTTAATAATAAGATTAAAGCAAAAAATATTCAATATTGAACTCATTTTGAAGGTATTGATGAGACGATTATAAATTTATAATGATATAACTTTTAGAAATAGAAATTTATATGTGGTTCATATACAATCATTTATGTTAATATAATAAAGGTATAACATAAAAAATAAAAAAATAAAGGATTTAAGGTAAATTGAATAACTAATTATAAGAATACTAGTATTCTACCCGCGCAATGCGGCGGGATGCAAATGTTCTATCCAGAAGCATTTCGTTTTGCAAGATGTGTTGGAAATACTTGGTGGTTAATTGATGAAAAATACTCTTATGTGGTAAGTAAATTACGAGTTTAAGACGTTTACCAATAATCTGTTTTAATTGCCGAGAATGTTACATGAAAGGTAAGTGAGCAAATTCTCTTGTTGCCTTGCTAGTAAGTGTTTACCTACGAAGTGTTTGGTTAATGGCTCCTAGTTTACTCGTTAACTCTTGCAGGTAAGGGCTTAGCGGGTAAGCATTTAGGTTAACGATCACTAAATATTTTAGATTATGTTGATCATTTTTATAAATGTTATGTGACAATATGTACGGATTAATTTCTTATGCATATTTGCTATACAGGTTAAATTGTTGCTCTGGAAGACATTCCAAATAGGTGTTGATTACCATCTATATACTTGTATAGTCATCTGTCCCAAAACTTCAATATTCAAAGTTATAGCCATACACAAAATATACATATAATAGTTGAAGTTCTTTTAGCTCATACAACATTTTAATCAAAATATTAATCAAATTATAATTGGAGATTGTAAGGTCTTGTATTCTCAAATAGTTAATTGTTTACAAATATTACTATTAAATAAAGAACCTGAGATTAAAATTAAAAAAAAATCATTAAGATAAGTAATGATCTCAAAGACTAAATAGTTACCTGGTAAGCGTTTACCGGTAAAATTTAATACAATAATTTATTTACAGGTAAGATTGTAGTCCACTAAAACGGCATAATATATAACAATTTACGCGGTAAACACAAACCATAGTAAGGGTCGTGTCTTTACTTACCGGGTAAGACTCTTGGTCCTCATCTGGCTCTTACCAGATAATATTCATGGTCCTTACCATATCCATCCTGTAATACAATGTGACTCGATAAATGCTTACTCGGATAAGCGATTGGTAAACAACCTCTAAGTCAAAAAAGCATTGAAAAATATTTTACTCTGCTAAATGCATATCATCATGGAGCAGCTCAGTTTCACAAAACATAATCAATCCATAGTGTTCTATCGCCCCACCAGAGATTCAGAACAATAGCAATCAAGGATGAGAATGGCCAATAGGCAACAAAACAAACAACTTATTGCAAGTCATTGATGCATAAATAAAAAACTAATAATGGAGAAAACATCAAATCAATTCAATTCTACCTTTTTACAAAGTAAGATGTTGTCTAAATGATAAAAATAAGATCTTGTTTACAATTGCAAAAAAGACACTGGCTTTGATTTACTTCATAACACACTTACAAAACAATTGTAAAAATGCTTCGGCTTTGATCTCCCAAAAGTGCTGAAACTTACGTAGTTAAATATTTTTCATCAATGCTTTTGGACCCAACTTTTCCACACACCATGTCCAAGACAATTTCCCTTGCCTGAAAGGGAGAGTAACAATTATGTCAATAATTTTATAATGAAAACTATAAGTCAATGAAATACATAAAGAAAAAGTATGAATTTGCAAAACATTGAAGTATACTTTGATTCTGTGATGGAGTGAGTGATTGACAAAGAGAATGGAGGTGATGCAGCTTCTTAGCAAGGGAGAAGGTACTTGTTCCATTTCGGCATCCATAAGCTTTCTTGTCCATTTGGTAATACATTCATTGTATGTGTTGTAGGCTTCATGTTGCAAACCTCGTCAATTGTCGAAGCTGATTCAAATACCACATAAGATTAAAGATGAAACAAATAAGTTGCACATAGAAAAAGGTTAGAGATGAAGCTTCATCTAGACTCACCAAAATTTCCCTTTCCAAGCACAACATATCAGTTTCAAGCATGAAGACCATGTAGCACACACAATGGTTTAAAAATATCACCGAAATTGAACATATACAAAACTCTAGAGTTGATAAATAAAGAACCTCAATGCAAACCTGATGAAATTCAAGAGCTATAATTTTAATTCAACCCTTGCCTTGGATTTGAAATTGAACTGGATCCATGGCTGTTGTTCTGTTCTGCCTTTCATTCTGAGAGTTGAGAGAGCCAAAATTGATAACCTATTCGTGTAAAGAGGAAAACTAAGAAATCAATTTTGAAAATAAGAAAACTAAAATTGTACCTCATGCATAATATGTTGTAATTAAGACTTAAGATATTAAGAGTTTAAGAGATTGATAAAATCTCTTTTATAGAGGAGTATAGATGTATGCATGAAAATGATAAAAACATAAAAATTCCTTAAACCAGGTTGACCCAGTAGTTAAACTGTGATCCAACAAATTCATAAACTTGTCTAATGTACAGGACATTGCAGACACATGGAACATGGCCAACATATACATGAACTCAAACATTTCACAGTATCAAATTTTAACTAAAACAAAGTGAGACTCTTCCTCCTTTCTTAAAATTATAGCCAAAAATACTTGCCTTAATCCAAAAATTCTGTTTAAGACCATCTTTAAAAACCATCCTTTATTTCTCCACAGATCATGATCATAGCCCAATAAAATCTATCCAATTACACACCAGGTCAATCCAACAAAAGTACAGCCACAAATAAACCAGGTCAGGTGCCAAATACAGTAAACCAACATGAGAATAAGCCTAAAACATAAGGCACAATATAGGATTAGGGACCAATAAATACCTGATCCAATACTATTAAAGACTAAAATTAGAAAAATAAAGGTTGATTTTCCATTTTTGCAGGTTGAAGCTTGAAAAGGATTAGAACAATAAATACCCGTGATGAAAGTTCTTGGGATGGAGAAGACAACAAACAGAAATAAAACCTAGCCTGAGAAAAATTAGAACAAATCCAAAACTTGAAGGCAAATTCAAGCAACCTTACCTGATCGAAAACAGAAGAAAGCAAGCAACATAGCATAAAATGAAACCCTACCTGATAGTGTGGTGGGTGTTGTATAAATCGAGTTGAGTAAAATCGATTAAGAAGAAGATAGTACCTGATTTCAAAAAAGATTAACCTAATTTTTACCCCAATACTATGGTGTCATTTTCAAAATCGGTTAACCTAATCGATTTCAAAACATAGAAGAAGAAACAAACCAAGAAGAAATCGACTACGAAAATAATGGATTAAAAATAAATCAAGAATGACCTGATTGAAGAGCTTGAGAGGATGAATCAGAGGTCGTTCAATTTTGGTATGAAGTGAAGAAAGCAACAATAATGGAGAAAAAACCTTGAGGATGCAGATTGGAGAAAAAAAGCAACAATGATATTTCATTATAGAGTATTGGGGAAAATCAATTGTCACGTTGGGGAACCCAATAGATTAAGGCTATGTTTGGATGGACTAGCTGATAAGCTAGCTGGTAGCTGATAAGCTAGCTGATAGCTGATAAGCTAGCTGTTGATTGATAAGCTTGCTAGTAGCTGATAAGCTAGCTTATGAACAAATTATGTTTGGCAAAAAACTAACTTTTANGGTTTAGCGTTTCAAAAAGTTAGCATATAAGCTAACTTCTGGTACATGTTTGGATGGACTAGCTTATAAGCTAGCTTATTTTTGCCAAACACAGCCTAATATTGAAAGAAGCAATAGCATCATCAAGTTGTACCTTTGGCTTCTCCTTTTATAATTAAGACTTTTTTAAAAACTATGATGATATTTTTTGTTTGTATTTTTTTAGTATGTTGTTTACTTACTTGTAACTCATTTTCGTATATCACCATATGCCTCAATCACAACCTTAAACGAAGCAAATATTAGTAGTCAAAAAAACACAAAAAATCAGAATTAATGATGTTTATGGTGATTTCTACGAGACATAACTTGTACATTTTCTTTAGATTTGTCAAGTTATGTGTGAAGATGGGCTTTTATAATATATAACCGGTTAAGACATTTTATGCTATAGTATAGTTTCATTCGCAATTATGATATTTTATTATATTATTAAATTTAAAAAATACTCAATAATGAATTTATTTTGAAAATATTGATGATAGTCTATAACAAAATAAGGAAACATGTTTAGCTAATCAATTATTCTATATTTTTAATGTGATAAATATGTAAAATAAAAATAAAAAATTAAGAAAATGACAAATTAATTAATGTGTATTCTTGATATTTAATAATAAGATTAAAGCAAAAAATATTCAATATTGAACTCATTTTGAAGGTATTGATGAGACGATTATAAATTTATAATGATATAACTTTTAGAAATAGAAATTTATATGTGGTTCATATACAATCATTTATGTTAATATAATAAAGGTATAACATAAAAAATAAAAAAAAATAAAGGATTTAAGGTAAATTGAATAACTAATTATAAGAGTATTAAGTATAATTTAAAATTTCAAATTGATTTGATTTTAAAGAAGTGAATCGTGGGGAAGGAGGTGTGCATTATAGCGTTGTACAACATGCTATTGTCTTAAACTTTCAAGATTTATCGTTTAAGACTTTTAATAAAGAAGTATAAATATGTTTTTATAAATTATAATACAAGTTTTTAAGATTTTTCAAAGATCTTAAAGTCTTCTACTTTAAATCTTCAATTCTTACTACTTAAATGGATTATTTATAGTGTGGTTCATAAAAAATTACAACTATAAAAACATGTTTTTACATTATTGTGTAAATATATTTTAAAAAATATTTTTTTTAAAGAAAAATCGAGTCAGGTCCGAATCATATATGGGATGATGGGAGCGGTATTTGGGCCTAGAATCTAAAGTTGTGGGTTCAAGATTCTGGAGGAATATGATGGGACTAGAATATTGAATTCTTTTGATCAAATTGCATCCATTCATTTGGTTCGTTATTTTTTACGGAAAGAATCTTTGAAATTCATCAACTTTCATAAATGAAGGAATTTAATATTGCTTATCAACTACTACGTATTATCATGGAATGTAATTTATTTTTTCATAAAGCCAGATACACTCTTGGTATGATAAAACCTAATAACAAAAAAGTTATTTTATTAAAGTTATTAATAACTATTTTATTAAAATAATTAATAACTATTTTATTAAAGTATTTAATAATTACTTCATTAAATTATTTTATTGGAATATTTTTAGTTAAGAAAAATATTTAATGAATGTTTTATTAAAACATTTCGTGTTTTAAAAGAGTATTTTGGTCATTTACTAAAATTTTATTTTAATTACAAAGCTACATTATGTAAATCAAACAGACATATCAAATTTCCTTTAACATATTTCATTCCAATTTTGTAAAACTAACTAGATCGTCAAACCTAACAATATTTCATCCAGTTATTTTAAAGTCAAATTTCTTAGGCAGATTTCATTTTATCCAAAAACACTATCCATACTGCACGTCGCCTAAATTAATTCTAATAATTTTGTTCGAAACTGGGACCAATCAGCCTTACGATAGCATTTGGTACGCAGACATAGTTGGACATGACAAAACTGGATGGTATTGGATAGGACTTGACAGAACAAGTGTATGTTTGGTGTTTGGTATGCCTACGACTGAATTGGACAGAACTAGACAAACTGCTCCAAAAAATATTTGATGATCATATATATCACATAATAGTTTAATTAACATAAATAAATAAACTATATAATTTATAATAAAAAATTACACAATTTTTATGAACATAAACACACACACACACACACGCACACACATAACATTTGTCTCATTTCTGTCCCTGTTCAAGTCCCTGCCCCATGTCGCACCAAAAGTGGGACAGTGAATTCCTATTCTATCCCATGCTGCACTAAACGTGGGACAATGGGTTTTACCCCGTCGTGTCCTATCTAGTCTCAAGTAGCAAACGTGACAATGAATTCATGTTCTGTTTCATGCTAATTTCAGGTGATCGAGTTTGATCAATCTCTAATTATTGTTTTATATTCATTGAATATTTGTACTACAAGTTCAATCTACATGCACAAAAAAGTGTTCGCATGACATGCAATAATACTACGATTCAAACAATTATAGCGATACCAATTAAGGAATGGTACATAGCATCTCTCGACTACGAAAATAAAATGTAGCTCAAGACACCAATTAGCATCATGAACGATATGAGGCTAAAAATGTGTGCTATCACCCTCTCCTTTGAAGGCCCTATGGATGTAGTGAGTTGTTTTCTTAAATCCTAAATAAGAAAGCATATATGCATGATTATATATAGTGGTAGGCCTATGCCTATTAAATAAAGAATTCTCATTCCGTTCACTCATGAAGTCGTAGGCTAGGTCTAGTAGCTCTATGATGGTTGGAAAAGGGGGATGGGGGTAAGATAGTTTCTAACCAGGGGACCCATGGTGGCAAGTCATCGTTCAGAGTAGTAGCATTAACAATATTAGTGGTACCTCTTGTGTGAGCATCCACATCACTATTTTGCTGATCAGCTGGACGTTGTTGATTTTCATGTTCAGCACCTCCTCCATCCTGGACCTACACCTTCATTTCTTGACCGACCATACCAGCACCTTGAGTATGTCCTCAACCCACGATGATTTTTAGGAGTTGTTGATGATCTTCAAGTCGCCCCTCCTGACCAACAATATGTTTACATTCCCGAAGATTTGCAATAAGCATGTGATGCATGGGTAGCTGATGATCATGTTCTTAATTATTTTCTAGTAACCTTTGACCATCTCCGATTACCCCATATAAACCTGCTTCAAGTAACTCCTCTTGACCATCTCCGATTAGCCCGTGAATATCTTCACAAACAACCTTTACTTCTTGAATATCTTCAACCACCTTTTGTTTAGGGTTTTCAAGATCTTCAACCACCTCTTGTTTAGTGTGTTCAAGATCTTCAACGACCTCTCTTATTTAGTGTTTTCAAGATCTTCAGGATTACACTCCTCATCCGTTATAGTGTCCGACGTCACTGACGCGAATTCTTCTTGAAGATCACTCATCCCAGAATCCTGGATTCTAGGTTTGATTACCTGAAACTTGAAGAGGACCGGATGAGTGACAAACATCAAGAAATGTTTCTTCGGGTTTCAAATGGAAGGGTGAAAAGGAATAATCGAATCAAAGTAGGAGCGAATCAACGGAATCAAAGCATTTTCCGTTGTTGTTGCGGCGACGGTGGCGGTACCGGTACCGGTGGAGTTAGATTAGTCTCCATGGAAGTACAAGAGAGCACAGAGGGAATGAAAACGAAGAATTAAAAGGCTGGTGATATTATCGAAAATGTTTGAAAGTCGAGATATAAAAAATGGGTCAATTATATATACATCATTCTATCCTATTATTAATTACTAAATTTTATTTTATTTGTATTTCCATTAATTACTATTTTATAACTTTTACCAAATACCCTAAAAATATATGTGAACATTCCACTTTAGTTTAACAATCAGTGGAATAGTTTTTGTATTAAAATGGAGTAATATTGCTTTACATTTAATATGTCCTTAATTATTCGATATAATTATTTTATTTTCTTAGATGAAATATAAAATATATACCGTTTGGTAATTGGTATATATTTTTAGTTAAAATTGTAATATTTTATTTTAGAAACTTGAAAATAATATATGTTTTTTCAAAAAATACATGAGCTTAACTGTAAACTCTTTTACATTTACCATTTTACTTATACAGACTCAGTTTACCGCCTTGGATATATGTGTCTCATCCTTGACTTCCTGTCTTTCTCTTTTACTGCATCACTTCTTCCATCTCATGTTATTAGACAGCTATACGAAACTTTCTTTTGAAAAATCCATAAGGTGCAGATGCACCCACTCGCTCTATGATGGTTCCGTCATTGGTTCTCAGGCGTCGCAAATTACGTATTGTCCACATAAACATACGTGTCTGTATATGTTTTCAGTCTAAAAATAGGTCATAAGTTTTATGAAACAGTTCTGACTAAGTTGAGGAAATGAACATACAGTAGAACAACTAATTTTGTAAAGAGTCATAGCTTGTATGGTAGGCACTAAATGAATATGTATATAAAAACCCTATGTCAATTGGCAAGAAAAATATATGATATGAATCAATAATTAACTATCATCTCTTCAATATTTAAGATCTCATAACTAGTAATTAATAATAGGATAGAATGACCCATATATAACGACACATCTAACTCCAACTCAAACCATTTTTCGTAATATCACCACCATTTTAATTCTTCTTTTTCCTTTTCTCTCTCTCTCTGTTCTCTCGAGAACCCATGGAGACTAATCTAACTCCAGCGGTGGTCGGCGCCACCTCCGCACCAACAGCAACGGAAATCGCTTTGATTCATTTGATTCGCCCCCAATTCGATTCGATTATTCCTTCTTCACACCCTTCCATTACGAAAGCCAAAGAATCATTTCTTGAAGTTTGTCATTCTTCGCGCCCCTTCAAGTTTCTAGTAATCAAGCCCTTGAATCCCAGGATTTTGGGGTGATTGATCTACCAGAAGATTTTGCGTCGACGAATTCTGACACTTTATCAGAGGAGGAGTGTAAGTTTGAAGATATTGAGAACACTAAACAAGAGGTTGCTAAACATGTTGAAAACCCTAAAGGAAAGGAGGTTGAAGATATTCACGAAGAGACTCATCGCGTAATTGGGGATGATCAACAGGATTTACTCGAAGCTGGTTTATATGGCTTACCAGAGACGGTCAAGGGATTCTAAAAAACAGTCAATAACGTGGTCGTATGCTACCCACCCCCATGCTTTTTGGGAAAATCGCAAATCTTGGAGAAGGTGATCGTAGGGTTTGTCGGGAGGGAAACTGGAAGATCATAAACTGCTAAAAACCATCGTTGATCGAAATGGAACTCAGGAGCAGCAAAGTTGTGATTTAGATGATGAAGAACTAAAGTTGTTGGTCACGGATGGAGGAGGTGCTTATCAGGAAAATCAACCACCTTTAGTTGACCAGTAAAACCATCATTTAGATGATATACAGGAGGTACCATGGCTACTCTTAATACTACCATTCTTAATGATGGCTTGCTAGCATGGGTGCCATGGTTGGAAATGACGTTACGCCCTCTTCCACCGTCTCCATTGCCAGCAGTTCTCGAACTCCTAAATTTTTCCCATGAGTTCAGGCATGAAGGGGACGAACATACTGAATTTTCTACGCATAGGGGTGTAGTCACGATGGTGCATGTGTGCTTTGTAGCCTACATAGCTTTTGAAATCACAACCAAATATTTGCATAGGCGTCTGAGGGAACGAGTGATAACACACTTTTTAACCTTGATTTCGTTCTTGTTGCTGGTTATCTTCTAGGCGTACATTATCTTGTATTAGTGGAGACGGGAGAGAGTACGTACCACTACATGATATGCATGAACTAATAAAAGCTAAATGTGAGTATTTGAGTCAAATGTAGTATATTGCATGTCATGTGAGTGTATGGGAATCGAATCGTTAATTTTTTATGTACACTGAATGATAGATATTACTTTTTGGGAACAACTCAAATTTTATCATGGTTTTGGTCAGGGGCGGACTTAAGTTATAGTTTAGGGGGTTAGATGACCCCCATAAAAGCTCCAAATAAGTTGTTCTTTGTACAACTTGTTCTTTGTATGATGAGTTATAGTTTAGGGGGTCAATTACAAGCTCAAAATAAGTTGTTCTTTGTATGATGAGTTATAGTTTAGGAGGTCAATTGATCCCCATAAAAGCTCTAAATAACTTGTTCTTTGTATGGGGGGTCAATTGACCCCCTAAACTATAACTTAAGTCCACCCCTAACCAAAACCATGATAACATTTGAGTTGTTCCCAAAAGTAATATCTATCATTCAATGTACATAAAAAATTAACGAATTCGATTCCCATACACTCACATGATATGCAATATACTACATTTGACTCAAATACTCACATTTAGCTCTTATTAGTTCATGCATATCATGTAGTGGTACGTACTCTCTCTCGTCTCCACCAATACAAGATAATGTACGTGCAGAAGATAACTAGCAACAAGAACGAAATCAGGGGTTAAAAAGTGTTTTATCAATCGTTCCCTCGGATGCCCTATGCATATAATGAGTTATAACCGCAAAGGCTATGTAGGCTACAAAACACACATGCACCATCGTGACCGCACCCCTATGTGTAGAAAATTCAGAATGTTCGTCCCCTTCATACGTGAACTCATGGGAAACATTTAGGAGTTGAGAACTGCTGGCAATGGAAACGGCGGAAAAGGGGGTAACATCATTTCCAGCCATGACACCCATGCTGGCAAACCATCATTAAGAATAGTAGTATTAAGAGTAGCCATGGTACCTCCTGTGTGTCATATAAACGATGGTTTTACTGGTCAACTGAATGTGGTTGATTTTCTTGATAAGCGCCTCCTCCATCCGTGACCAACAACTTTAGTTCTTCGTCATCTAAATCACGACTTTGTTGCTCTTGAGTTCCATTTCGATCAACGATGGTTTGTAGCAGTTTATGATCTTCCAGTTGTCCCCCCTGACAAACCCTACGATCACTTTCTCCAAGATTTGCGATTTTCCCAAAAAGCGTGGGGGTGGTTAGCATACAACCACGTTCTTGACTGTTTTTTTAGAATCCCTTGACCGTCTCCAATAAGCCCATATAAACCGGCTTTGAGTAAATCCTGTTGATCATCTCCAATTACGTAATGAGCTTCGTCGTGAATATCTTCAACCTCCTTTCCTTTAGGGTTTTCAAGATTTTGAAACACCTTTCCTTTAGGGTTTTCAAGATGTTTAACAACCTCTTGTTTAGTGTTCTCAATATCTTCAAGCTTACACTCCTCCTCCGATAAAGTGTCAGAAGTCGTCGACGCAAAATCTTCTGGCATATCAGTCACCCCAGAATCAGTGGCAAATTAGTCACCCTAGAATTCTGGGATTCAAGGGATTGATTACTTGAAACTTGAAGGGTGCTTGAGGAATGACAAACTTCAAGAAATGATTCTTTGGCTTTCGTAATGGAAGGGTGTGAAGAAGGAATA
>LUCG01055256.1:0-12544 GCA_001633085.1 Carthamus tinctorius | reverse complement strand
AAAATTACGGTGGTGACGGCTCCTGCTGATGGTGTCCGTCGTCACATCAGCTTCCACCATCATGGAAACGGGGCGGGTATTGGACAGGTAATGCATCCCCCGACCCCGATCCCGGACCCCGCCCCGACAAATCCCGACGGGTTCGGGGGAAGGAAATCCCGTACCCGTTTAGTAAAAAACAATAAAACAATGTATTTTAATATTAAAATTATATCGAATCATCACTTTATTAATCATCAATATTGAAAATTAAATATATTTGTTATTTGTCATTTAATAGTAAATGTGTAGATATATACATGTATATTTATTTATTGTAGTAAATGTGTAGATATATACATGTATATTTATTTATGCACACAATAGATACATATAATAAATAAAATAAAAAAGTTAATCGGTGTCAGGTTAGGGGCGGGTAATGTCATCCCCGACCCCGCCCCAAACCCGATACGAGTATGAAAATAAATCTCCGTCCCGACTCCCCGCCACGTTACCCGACAAACCGGGGAATCCCCGCCCCGGCGGGTAAATTTTCCATCTCTAGTGTCACCCGATTAATCTCCGTCGACTGTGGCCAAACCCAATTAAGGGTACCACTATATGGCATACCACTGATCTTGATATCGTTCCATACTCATCACGGGCTTTGAACCCAGATAGTCAGAGATACCATCCACTGACCCTCCAAGAATGTTACCTTACCATTAGGCTAACCATGATTTGATTAAAGTAATAATGATATAACCTTATTTATGGAAATGAATAAAAATAATAATTTATCCATCCATCCATCAAGTTCTAGAAAACCATATTTAGAGGTTGTTGGAGTTGCTTTTAAAGGTTGATAGTGAGATAAATAATTATTCTATTTTATTGCACCAATGAGATTAGAATTTTATTACTTTTTATATATATTTTTAAAAAATGTATTAGAATAATAAATTAAAATTTATATATTATAATAATATAATTAATTTTAAAATCTCTAAAATAAAAAAAAATTATTGGAGATGAATGCAATTCTTTTTAAAGATTATAACCTTTTATTCTGTATTTTAGAGAAATTATAGAGAATCGGTAGAAGATGCTCTAAGAACATGTTTTTAAAATATAGAACCAAAAGTCAAAATCTTTAAATAAAATTATATTCTACTTCAACAAATTCTTTATTTTAGAGACTCCAAAAATAATTATATTATTACAATATTATATAATTTTATCATTTCAAATACATTTTATATTAAAATATATAAATAAAATAATAATAGTTTAATATTATTGATGAAAATGAATAAAATAATAAAATTTTCCACCTCCAATCAAGATTTAGAGCAGAGAACATTATAGAGAAAATGTTGGAGCAATATAGAGAACATAATCTTTATTTTCTCTATTTTAGAGAAGCTGTTGGAAATGCTCTTAAAAATTGCGGGTTTTTGTGGTTTTCGTACTTATGGTTTGTAATTAGTTGTTATTTTCGTTCCTGAGTCCATTCCAACTTTTAATTTTTTAAACCACAAGGATGAAGAAAAGAGGTCGAGTTTAAATCATAAGGACGAACATGATAACAAATTATATATTGTTTGGATGCAAATCAAAATTTCGAAACCACAAGATGAAAATAGAAATTTTCAACAAATCACAAAGATGGAAAACGTAATTTAGTGTTATCAGTTATTACGTTTTCAATTTTTTTAGTATGAAAAACGAGTTTTTTGCCTTTACGATTTGCAGTTTATTTCTATTTCGTAATTTTCAATACAAGAGATTAAAATAGTAAAGTATTGTAAGCTAGATTGGAGTATCAATAAATTGTAAATTATAAAGACGGAAATGGTAATGAGTTATAAAATCATATGAACAAAAAATGCAAATTTAAAACTATATTGATTAAAATCAATTCTAGTTTAGCAAACTATAGGGACTAAAATATAATTAGTCATTTGTGCTTTATTGTTTGTTAAAATTGGGATTTTTGTTGTTATGGTTTATAATCTAACCTATAATTGATTGTTGTTTTTGTGTTTATAATTTACAATTTGTAGTCTAGGTAGTTTACAATATTATACTATTTTAGTCTTTTAGGCCATGCGTACCGTGGGGCTGGGTTCAGCAGGCTTGAACCCGCCGGGCTTAGCGGGTTTCGCTACGCGACCGGCGGGTTCGGCGGGTTCGAGACGCTAGAGGGTTGCCCACACCACTCACATCGGCTTGTGTTGTGTGTGTAAGGGGTGTATTTAATTAAATGAGAGGGTTGGGTACTAATCAGGAGGGTTCCAGAGGGTTAATGGGAGGGTTGGAGAAAAACTGATGTGGCAACTGATGTGGCAGTGGGGTTGGGAGAGTTGGATACACATGACCTTATATGTAAAGATGGTAACTAGTACTAAATTGTAAACTATAGGAATAAAAACGATAATTTTTAAATCATAAAAAAATGAAAATGAAAATTATAAATGAACCACAAGGATGAAAACCATAGTATGTCTTCTTTTTTGTTTTGTATTCTTGGAATTTTAAATAGTGGAAAATATATTTCTTTTGTTTTTATTTTCTAAATTTGATTTTTATTTTTGTAGTTTTCTCTGCTGTTTCTGGGCTGGAGCTATCGATGTCAAAAGAGCATCATCAATGTAAGTTCCTTGTTCTGTTGTATTCTACATAAACTGCTCTGTTGTACCTTACAAACCATCGGCTACTTCCAGTAGCCGGTGGATACTGTATTAGTACAACAGAGCATGTCTAAATATCCTAAAGTCATAATAACAAAAAAAAATAGAAAAATGTCGATTTTTCGTTGAGTTTAATTGTGGGTTTTCAAGGAAAAACTGAAATGATTCATATCCCAAAAATACCCTTATTTAATATCTTAAAATTTTGTCAACTTTAGTTGGTAGGAAAAATAGAAGCCATATACGTATAGAACCATTTGGTCTTTTGAGTAGTGTTGAACACGAAAAGATCTTTGAATGCCAGGCGACTTTTTTTCATAAATATATCATGTATATATATACACACTATATATGTATAATATATAAAGAAAGGTTCAAATGAGAAGTACTAAAAAAATATGAAGTAGATAAGTGATCTCAACCGTTGATACGGTTAAGATCAAAGCTGACTAGTTAAAGATTACGGTTTTGACCGGTCAAATCCGTAATCTTTGACTAGTCAAAATTCGCATGGACGTGCATCTGCAAGGGGTATTTTCGTAGATGTTACAATCAGGTCAGATATGAAGATTCATATAAAATTCGCATGGACGAACCCTAATGGGGCAGCCTACCGGTTAAGACTTGTGGAAGATGTAACAACCAACCCAAGTTCGGGGGTGAGCAACTAGGGGTCACTGAGTATCAATCCCAGGGGAGCATGCTTTAGCTCTCGGTAAAAATTACCAAGGATGTAGCCTGACCAAAGCCCAGATGAACCTTATCAAAATTTTTTTTGCATGGACGCACATCTACAAGGGGTATTTTCGTAAATGTTACAATCAGGTCAGATATGAAGATTCATATATGAATCTTCATATATGAAGGCGTTCACATATGAATCTTCATATATGATATGTGTAGTTCATATATGAATCTTCATATCTAAACTATTTGTAAAATTTACGAAATTGTCCCTCCGTGTCCTACAACCCTTGCGAGCAATAATCCGGTGTTTCACGGTCAAAGCCGCCTTTATTGACCAGATGAGTGGTGGAGATCACTTCTCTACCTCATATTTTTTAAAGCACTTCTCATTTGAACCTAATATATGGTATATATGTATATATTTGAAAAATAAAACAGTATTTGGGTTGTTTGGTTAATTTTTCTTTAAGTTCTATATAGATAAAGTTGTTTGAATTAATCTGTTTGCATAGGTTGAACTAAGTTTTATTTGGAAGAGTTTTTTCATAGATGGAAGAAGCGTACATTTTAATTGGGAGGGGTAAATTTGAAGGAAAAAAACCTCACTTTTCCTGAAGAAGCTTACCGGATAAACCATTTTTTATATTATCAAACCACTACGAAACAATCGTGTATAGCTAACTGAATTAAGATGCTAAGAAATCAACCCTTTTTTTAGAGGAAAGAAATTAGCCCTTAGAAACTTTCAATATTTTCGAGAACTCATGGACCACGTATTTTATATTATTCATAATGAACAACCTTAAATATTATTTATCTTCCATAATATTCATCATGAATACTATACTGGTTAGGAGGTTATCAAAATATTGAAGGTTTCTAAATAAAACCTACCATATATTTATATACAATAAATACTTACACACACTACTCGCTTTCAGTGAGATTTAAACCCGTGATCCCATTCCCTTCTCGTGAAAGATTGGACTCTATCAGTAACCACCCAGATAACAGTATTTGGTCATTTCGTGTGGCTAATAATCTTCGGCATCCATTCGAAACGAATCGTAAAGAGTTGGTGACAAAATCTTGATTAGGAAAGTATTGGTTTTATTCTATAATTATTCGAGATCGTTGATATATATACATATAGAAACAATATTCTTTCGACGTGGTGATGGTGGACAAAGAAAGGGTACCAAATTCAAATTAAAAAGAGACACATTATTTCGTGGGCCCCCTTCGATATAAAGTTTATTACTTTTATTTTTCTAAATCCGATTGCCATAAAATAATTTTATCTTTTTTTTTCTCGTAAATTATTCGCATCGGGATCAAGAATCCAAGTTAAATACGATTGGTAAATGGGTTTTCGTTTTTGGGATGGAGTAGGAAGTAGGAACCCTTAAGATCGTAAAGCTTTCTTATAAAGTACGATATCGGAGTCCTTGTGGCAAGAAGGGTGAAATGGTCATTTTTTTGTCTTTCAGAGACAGTTTATTCAACATAAGAAACAATATCTTACATTTTGAGGAAACTTTACGATTGTAGTAGCTTGAATGACAACAATGTAAAATATAAACTAAGAATAACTCGCTAAGAGAGCAGATCGACTTCTTCTGGGGTGATTGGTAAGGGTAAAATGGTCATTTTCGTCATTTAGGCAGTTTATTCAGTATAACAAACAGTCAACAGTTTAGCTTAATCCATACAGGGTTTAATGAAAAAAATTCCAAATAGCTACGATAACTGCTTTTACCTATGTAATCAGTTAGGTCATATCATGGTGGATACGTGCTAAAATTGCTTTTATCGTTGTCGTTGTCATTGTCATGTTTTCCTTTACGTTCTCCACAAAAGTTATGAAAATGATTTCCCACCATAAACTTGTTTTTCGTTCGATAAGTTATCTAGTTGCACAGTCAAAAAAGCAATAATAGACTATTGTGTCGGTTTTGTGTTCTCTTTTCTTCAGGTATATTATATTTAGAACATTTCCAATAACTATGCTAAAATGGAAAATACATGAAATTTAGCAATCTTTTGTTCCAATAGCTATGCTATATAGTATGCTAAAATAGAGGAAAAAAATGAAAGAAGTTGTACAAATATCTAAATTTGGAGAAAATCTCTAAAACCTTATAGTAGATAGATAAACAATATTTTTTTTTTAAATTTCCACCAATAATATAATAATATACGCTTGAAGTTAAATTTGTAGGAGAGAGAAATAATATTTTATTAACAATATTAAATATTTTAAAATTTGTAGGAGAGAGAAAGAATATTTTATTAACAATATTAAATATTTTATTAATACAGTTAAGATTAGAATTGGTAAAATAGAATAACTGTTCGAGAGAATGTAATTTTTATAGAGATTTCGACTTTTCATACTCTATTATGAAAAAAAATATAGCATAGCTGTTGGAGATGCTCTTATATACAACAAAACTCACAAACAACGACAAACTAGGATCTATTGATAATCTGGATACTGCGGGACCAATGATCTGATTCTTTTTAAAATTTCAGATGTAGAAGTCCCGGTCGCTTGCATCATATTGGTGCTCTTGTTTTGCCTCCAACATTACGGGACCCACCGTGTCGGATTCTTGTTTGCACCGATCGTGATAACATGGCTCCTCTGCATCAGCACGATCGGCGTTTACAATATTTTTCATTGGAACCCGCAAGTGTTTCAAGCGCTCTCGCCTTATTACATGTACAAGTTTCTAAAGAAAACGCAAAAGGGAGGGTGGATGTCGTTGGGCGGGATTTTGTTGTGTATAATAGGTAAAATCGACCGTTTTTCTTCGTGGGTTGACTTTTTTGACTTTTTAAAAATTGACTTTTGTTTGACTTGGTTTGGGTTTCAGGGTCCGAGGCTATGTATGCCGATCTCGGTCATTTTTCACAGTTATCGATCAAGGTAAACTTAATCAAATTACTAGGTCCATGCATATGAAATTTCGGTAACTGTTGACCTTGTAACACTTGATGATGTGGATACCTATCAATAAACATCGTATCCATGTCACTAAATGTTACAAGATCTAGGTTACCGGAATGAGTATATAAAAACAAAAAGAAAAGTAAATTACTAAATTACCATTTGTGTCCTTTTGATTTGTTAAAAATTGCAATTTTCATCCTTATGGTTTAGAAATTGGTTGCTATAAATTGTAGACCGTAGGGACGAAAAGGGTAATTTCTAAACCATAGAGACAAAAATTGAAATTTACAACAAACTATAGGGACTAAAATCGTAATTTACTCTGAAATAAAATAAAAACTTTGGTTTAAATATAAAATTCTGAAACTTGGTTACATTTTGATGCATCTATATTTGTGTTTCGTTACTGATCGAAAATGCTAAACGTCAGATGGCATTCACCTTTGTCGTTTACCCATCATTGATTCTCGCTTACATGGGCCAAGCTGCGTATCTCTCGAAACATCACATCCTAGAAACCGACTACCGAATCGGTTTCTACGTATCGGTTCCCGGTAGGTCAACCGTTTTCCCGTTTGTATTCCGAAATTCCGTGTGGAACGGGGTTGTTTGTTTTTTTTAAAAAAAATACCTCTTAAAACCTCTTTTAAGTCTGAAAATTAAGAGGCTTGTAGAACTAAGACCGCTTGTTTTAGTTTTAATAAAAGGTCTGAAAACCTCTTATCATCCTCTGAAATTTAAGAGGTGCACCATCCACTTCTTATTTTTTAGTGGTGAAATCAGACTTCAAATTTCAGATTTCAGACCTCTTAAAAATCAAACTGACACCTAACTATGTGTTTGTTATTGTGGCAGAGAAAATAAGGTGGCCGGTTCTCGGGATAGCGATACTGGCGGCGGTGGTCGGAAGCCAAGCCATCATCACCGGAACTTTCTCGATCATCAAACAGTGTTCGGCGTTGGGGTGTTTCCCGAGGGTCAAAATAATCCACACGTCGCCGACTAATAAACATGGGCAAATATATATCCCGGAGATCAATTGGACGTTGATGCTCTTATGTTTGGCCGTCACGATCGGTTTTCGTGACACCAAACATATAAGCAATGCGGCAGGTACATATATATTTTTATTGGAAAATTGTACGAAAATGCAATGTGTCAGTATTTTTAAAACGTTCATTTTGGTACCTCAGAAGTCGCATCTAAGATATTTAGGTTTATGAGACGTGAAAATCTTTTTTCGTTCCTGTGCAGGTTTGGCGGTTATTACGGTCATGTTGGTGACGACGTGCCTTATGTCGCTTGTAATTATTTTGTGTTGGCGAAAAAATGTCTTTTTGGCGCTCGCGTTTATGTTGTTCTTCGGTTCGATAGAAGTGCTTTACTTCTCGGCATCGCTGATAAAGTTTCGGGAAGGCGCGTGGGTCCCGGTCGCCCTCTCGTGCATCTTTCTCGTCATCATGTTCGTGTGGCACTATGGGACGATAAAGAAATACGAGTTCGACGTTCAAAACAAGGTCTCGATCAATTGGCTCCTCGGGTTGGGACCCACGCTCGGGATCATGCGGGTCCGCGGGATCGGGCTCATTCACACCGAGCTCGTTTCGGGGATCCCCGCCATTTTCTCGCACTTTGTCACGAACCTCCCGGCCTTTCACCAGGTCGTGGTGTTCCTCTGTGTGAAATCGGTCCCCGTGCCTCACGTGAGGCCCGAGGAGCGGTTTCTGGTCGGGAGGATCGGGCCGAAGGAGTACAGACTGTATCGGTGCATAGCGAGATACGGGTACCGTGACGTCAACATGGACGACGTCGGGTTCGAAAATGACCTCATTTGTTGCATAGCGGAATTCATCCGTACTGAGAAGGACGGTGCAGGTACCGGTATCGGTACTAGTACCGACACCGGTACCAGTAACGGCCTCGGTCATGTACTAGAAGACTCCGATAATGACGGAAAGATGGTGGTTTTCGGGACTGCTTCCGCGAACGCGGAAGGCAGTATACGGATGTGTTCGGACGAATCTGACGATTCGTCCGAACTCAAGGAGGTTGCGGTGACTGTCGTGTCACCGCAGCTTCCGAAGAAAAGAGTGCGGTTTGTTTTGCCGGAGACCCCGCAAATGGATACGAGCGTCAGAGAAGAACTGCGTGAGCTGATGGAGGCCCGAGAGGCCGGATTGGCGTTTATTCGAGGACACTGTTACGTGAAAGCGAAAAGAGGGTCGAGTTTGATGAAAAGATTCGTGATAAACTTCGGGTACGACTTTTTAAGACGGAATTCTCGAGGCCCGGCAAACGCTTTGAGCTTCCCGCAGGCGTCTACGCTAGAAGTCGGGATGGTGTATCAAGTTTGATCACGAGTGTAAAATACCGATTCGAGTTTTGAGATGTATTTTCTAATGATGAATCGTGTAAAGAGGGTTCTCTGTCTCCCATGGGCTACGACACGTGTTTGTTTGGCCCACGGGCCTCAAACGTTATTGGTTGGGCCCGTGGTTCACGAACGTTAAATGCTATTCATCACGAAAGATATGGAAGAACACGAGATATATAAATGCATGTAATGAAGTGTTTATTTTAGCTGTATAGCGTTAGTTGATTGCTGCCTTTTTTTTGGGGTTGGGAGAGGGCTAGAGGTCCTCACCCAACCCGTAAAGTTATACGGGTCAAATGGTGACCTATAACGACCTTGGCCCGTGGGCTAGGACCTACCAAAGCTTTTTATCGGGCTAGACTTTTGGGAAACTGGGCCGAACTGTAAAAACAAGTGGCCATTTAGTTTACGATTCTAAGATTTGTTTATATGAGAGTTTAAAATAATCTAAAAGGATATGTTGAAACAATTAATTAAAAAATAAATAAAAAATTAAGGGTACCATTAGATAATTTTGAAAAAAAAACTATTATTATAAATCTAGTTTAAAGGTTTGTTTATAGTTAACCACATAAATTTTATCAATAAACTCAAAATATAAATTTAGTTTTTAGTTACTAAACATGACTTAAATATGTTGAGATTGCATTTTCTAATTATTTGATTATTAATTTAATATGAAATGATTTTTTGCTGTATTTTTTATGAGTAAAATAATTTTATTATTCTGCTATCATCATATACATATGAATTAGATAAAATTATATTAAACAAATCAATCATGTGTCTTCACGTGATTGGTGGAACAGAGATGAGAGAAAAGAATATATTTTTATTCCTACTACAGTTATATCATGGTGGATACTTGTACAACGTGGACGTAGTTTTATTTTTATTACGTAAATTATATCTGGATGTCGATGCCTAACTCTGAGTATTTTAAGTCTCGATATTCTTTCCTTTTTAACATACTCCATCAGATATCAAACCCTAGTCCTCTTATGTTCTCCCAAAAATCTACTCACAATTACCGTGTCGGCTATCCAACACTCAAGAGCGTTGATTTCGTTGATGTTTAAGTATTTCTATCTACAGGTAATCTTTATATTCATATCTAATTGTTCAGTTGCAAAATTACCCAAATAGCATATATTAGCACATATAAGATACACCGATGATGTCTTTGAGTTATGTATCCTGATTGATTTTCTGTATCATTCATTTCAATTGAAGGTCAGATCTCCGAATCCTGACTACGACGCTTTCAGTTGCAAAATTACCTAAATAGAATATATTAGCACATATAAGATGCACTGATGATGTCTTTGAGTTATGTATCCTAATTGATTTTCTTTATCATTTCAATTGAAGATCTAATCTCCAAATCATGACTATGATGCTTTCGGATTTTATTAACTTTGTTGCCAATCTTTTGCTAAAAGATTGAAATGTTTCCGGTTACATTAAGGGTATAACCAATATTTAGTTGAAACATTTGCAAAAGTATGTCAAAATAATTATGAAAGCACTGTCTTTTTATTTTATTTTCAATATATGTAATGTATTTTATGATATATCAGTATTGTATGAATAATTATCACAATCTTAGAACGAGGATGTTTGTTTTACCTATATTTATTTCATAATATGAATACAATTCACGTGTTTGTCCAACAAAAATACAAGTAAGAACTTCACGTTGTGAACCGAATACATATGAAACAAACCATTATCAAACAAATATATGTTAATCAATATCGTAAATTCTAATCTTACATAAAAAAATCATGAAAAACAATACCTTACCATAAAAGTTCCCATGGTTATCACAATATATGAAGTTTTCATTAGATTATTCCCTTGTCTTAATCTTGGGGGTATTTGGAATTGCTTATTTAAAACAACTTATGTTTTTTTTTAAAGTGCTTATTCGCGTTTCCAAAAAACCATAGGCCCTTTTAACCAAACACTCAAAACAACTTATCTGTTTACCAAAACGTAAGCAGATAAGGAGTTTAAATAAGCAAATCCCAAACACCTCCTTTAAACCAACTTGTTTAAGACACCAACCTACTTGTCGTATTAGCTCAACTGACAATAAGGTTGGGCCTTCTGGGATTCTCCTCAGAAATTACAGATTCGAGTTTTACAAGACCATTGAGGATTTTCCTAGTTCTCCACACCCTTGACATTAATCAAGGTGTAGACAAAATGACTAGGACATCCTCATTTAATAGAAATTTTCTTTCTTATTTTAGGGCTTTTTATACACACAAACAACAATCTACTTCTATCTTGATTTTTTAAAAGTTAAGTAACTAATTATTAAAAAATAGCAACCTAATTCTCATTTTTATTTACAAATTAATAGTCTTTTAGTTTTAAAATAAATGTTCACTCTTTCAGTGTTGTGACGGATTGGTTATCGCTCGGGGGGTTCATAGCGCCCTAACCGAGTTCGAGCCTTTCCGTGCGCATGTCTAGGGACATTTAAGTGCGGCCATGTTTAGCCCCCAAAATTGCCGGGGATTAGTCGGGCTTTAGCCCGGACACCCTTCAAAAAAAATGTTCATAATAGAATTAAACATACACAAAAACGTATATATATTCAACTAAAACAAACTATAAAAAAAAATAGTCATTTTAAAACAGGGGAAGTAACATATTCATGTATTATTGCCTTAAAAAGTAGAACTTGATTCCTATTATAGTATAAAAGTTATTGACATTTAAATTAAAATAGTATAATTAATGATAAAGGCTAATGTTTGTGAGACCAAATTATTTTTACGAGATCAGTGAGACGAAGTTTTATACTTGAAATTTCACAGCAAAATATTATGAAGGTAAAAGAAATTCCGAACCTTTACAGCAAAAATGTTGTGAAGGTTACCTTCACAATGTTTTGCAGTAAAGTGTCAAATATAAAATATTGGTCTCACGGGTAGGGATGTAAACGAGTCGAGCTGAGTCAAGCCATACACTTATTGAGCCGGACTCGTTTAGGATTTTTTAAGCTCGAGCTCCACCCATTTAAGATTTATGAAACTCGGGCTCGACTCGTTTAAGCTAGGCTCGTTTAAACTTAGGTATTATTTTGNTCACGAGCTTAAACGAGCCCACTCTTTAGAGCTCGAGCTCGGCTCGTTTATTAAATGAGCTTTAATCTAGGCTCGAGCTCAAGCTCGTTAAGGCTCGACTGGTTTACAGCTTTTAACGATCCGAGCTCGAGTAGCTCGCGAGTAGCTTGGCTCATTTACATCCCTACTCACGAGTATCATAAAAACAGTTTATTCTTACGTGATCCCAAAAGTCTAATGATAAAAATTAAAAAAAAAACAAAATAATTTTTTTATGAAAATCAAAACATAAATATATTGGAAGACTGAAGTTCGTTGGTTTACGCGCCAAAAGCTATGAGTTAATTACCATTTTAGCCCTTAACATTCTTTTTAACTCAAATAAATAAATAAAAACGGTTTAAGGGGTGCACATGGTTACCCCCATATTCCTTCATTTCTACTCCACCCCCCAAAAAACACCAAGAACACACACTAACTGCGTGTTTTTCTTCTCTCTCTCTAATTCAATCGCATAGGAACACTGATCCTTTAATCCAAGTGTATGTAAGTATATTCCTCTTCAAATTTGAAGTTTACTTTCGTTTTTGAACAGCAATTAGCGAGATGATCAGCGGAAAATCGGTGTTTTCACTCTACATAATTCTTCTGGTGTTTTCTGGATCGTTTTTCTCGGATGTTTCAGCAATGCGAACGTCAAGTAAGTTGTTTAATTCATGAATTTTGTCTCTGTTTTGATTGATTTGAGTTAAGAGTTTGGTGATTAGTTGTT